>JBCJKH010012220.1:0-35396 GCA_039877255.1 Loriculus beryllinus
TAGTATGTTCAGGTTTATCCCAGATTTTCCACATTTGGCACAGGGAAAAATAGAAAGTAATGGGGTTGTGGGGAAGACAGTCTTGCATATCTTTTTTTTTTTTTTGGCAATATGAAAAGTATGATTTAAGAACTGAATGCATAAATTTTAATTTCTCTTTTAAGGGCCTGTTAGTGTTACAAGCACAGTTTAAATAAAGCCTGCAAGTTCTTTCACAGAAGCACACACAAGATTCACTATTTTTCTTACATCTTCTCAAATATCTGCAACTGTTCACACACACAAAAAAGCAAACTCCTTGGGACCATTCAACAAAACTCATTTCAGAATTGGACACAACAGGAAATGCTTGAAGAAACTTAGCTGGTGTTCCCAATGCTCCTATACACGCAGTACTTTTTTAGTACTTGTAATAAAGACTCCCCATAAAAAGTGCATGGTTCACCTTCACAAACAAACCCTGAAGGCAGAAGTTGAGTAAACAGAGTGAGTTGGTCCAGTGGTGAAAAAAGAAGAGTTACATGAAAGTCTTGAAAACTGTATTTCATGTAGACCTGTGACCATCTCCAGGGAAAAACATCTTGTTTAGACTATTTTACAGAAAAGCAAAAGAAGCTTCTATATGCATCATTAATAACAAATCCAAGATTTCATAATACAAAAAGATGAAACCATTTTCTGAACACCCATTATCTGAACATGACTATTACAGCAGTCCTGCCTGCAAACTGTACAACCCACCACAATGCTAGTGAGTGCCATCCACCCCAAGGAAAGTGAGTATTAGCCCTTTAAAAGTTTATTTTGATCATAATTATGTCTGACACTGATGTCAGACATCACACACATATGTTAGTCATATGCTTTGTGTTTTTGAAGATGTCCAATTCCTTAATATGGCAGAAACCGTAGCAACACTTAACACTGTGCTTTTGGTCTATTGTTTAATTGAACTTTGGGCATCATGTATCATACACAAATCCCTGATGAATTCTGAGTGATCTCACTCTAGCGCAATCTTGAACTGGTTCTTCTGAAGAAACAGACCACAGATACAGCTCTTAGTATGTCAACTTTTAAGCATAAAATGGTCAAACTAATTTAACACACTACAGAAGCTTGCAAAATACATGATGACTTGAAACCAAATTAAAATGAAGATACATTTAAGATTGTGTTACTCTGGATCATGAACTAGTTTGAAAAATGCTCTTTGTAAGAGACAGCTGTTCTACACTTTGAAATATGAAACAATTAAATGTCTTCATAATACAAGTGTATTGATTAGTAAACAAACACTTTGGACACTCTCGAATTCAAACATATCATTGAAACACCCCACTAAGTTTTTGTTAAACAGCATCTTCAGAGCTTTATATTCAATGCACATTACCTGCTACATTCAGTTTCTTTTTTGGTTATAGTATGCTTCCCAAACACCACTAAGAAAGGTTGCCCGCTCTTTCCATTCCCAAGATGGACATGACATACATTACACACGCACTGATTTTGAGGTCGATAAAGCTCTTAACATGAAAGATGTGTGTGTATTTTTAGGCTTCAAATTAGTTCACTTAGTATTTTCCACATTCATGTGGATACTGCTCATAAAAAATAAGGTAGTAAAGGAAGATTCTGCAGTGGAGTAAATTAGGTTGAAAATAAACTGAATGCTCCCCCTAGTGTTTACACTAGTGAAAAACCCTGCATGGCACAGGCTGCCTTCAATGGTGTTAAACAGGACAGAAATAGCCAGATGAATGATTGTATGTGTAACTCAGAAAACAATCACAAACATATTACTACGACATAATTTTGTCAGCTGTTGAAATCCAGAATTTAAAAATTTATACCATCCTCCATATTCCAGTGCTTCTAGGGTTTTGGTTTCTTTTAAACTGTGCTTATAGGAAAAATTTATCTCAAATTTTTCCCATCAACTGCAGACAGAGCCCTGAGGAAGCTACCAAGGAAGAAACGAAGTCCGAAGATGTTTCAGGATGACAGGTACAAGCATGCTTTTTCTCCTGCATTGCACCCAGAAGCTGCCAAGTTAATATTAGCATTCCCATATCACAATTGCAATGAAGCTCTGATAAATCTGGTACCTTTGGATATTCTCAACATCACAAATAAGTCAGATATTTAAGACTACCTATGCAGTAGCTAACATAGTCCACCAGAATATTCATCCTCTTCCTCATCAGCATGAGAGCCCACTGCAGCTGGTCCTCTTGCTTTGTCTTGTGCAGCATTTGGCGATTTCTTCTTGATTCCACCTCCTGGGACCACCAAGGTAAGACCAAGCTTGGCATACTGACAATTACAAGAAAAGTTTAATTTCTGCACTATCACAGAAGTAACAACTTGCTGAGTTGCACTGTACAGAACTGATTGACACAAACATGTAGGAAACATTCAGTATAGAAAACCAATTGATGCTACTTTCAAAATGTATTTTTCTAAATTAGAATGAGCCTAACATTGGTTCATTTTTTCCTCTCTCAAACATTCTGAGAATGGTACGCAAGATCCATATTGACACTATTTATTATAGAATAATTTTGTCACACTCTTACAGCTTCTGTGTTTCAAGCTTTCCATAAAAAAGAAAATTCAGAATGCAGGTCTGCATACACTATCTAATAATGGTTCATGTATTAAGTCTTAAAAGTGTCTTTCAGTAAGACCTGTACCATAATTTTTACTATTCAACATAATAAAGTAAAATTGGACAATACTGTTACAAAGTTTGGCACTGATAGATGTCTCTCTTACTTCACACCTTTCCTACCTATCAAAAAAAGGTGGTGGAAGGAGGGGCACAATCAACAGAGCCATCCTCTAGGCATCATATTTTGTAATGTTTATACTGTATCAGCTATATGGTAATTCTGAGATAAAGCATACGCAGCAAACTGTTCTGGCTCCTAGGAACCAAACTGAAAAGAACCGATTTTTGATCAGGTTGTCAAACTTACACAGCAAATCCATAACAAACTGCTCTTTCACCTAAGTTTTCTCACCATCGCAAAGGAACGATGATGTGGGAACTTATATTGTCAGGCAGCAAAGTGAAAGAAGACACAAAATTTCACAGGCACGGGGTAGATAAATCCATAGGAACTGCCTACTTACATCATTGTCCATGTATTTGAAGAGTGGCAAGTTACAGACTTCAGAAACTTGATCCTGATCTTGCTGGTCATAACCTTCCAAAAGTTGCTCTAGTGCTGCACAGTCTTCACTTCCATTAAATCCTGGTATACTGAAGGAAATCAGGAGTTTATTTAGAGCATTTCAGGAGTCTACTTAAGAATCTGATGGACTGCTTATTCCACAAAACTGCCTATAACCACTGTGATTTCTCCATGTACATCGCCATATCCGTAAAATTAAACTTTCGGTAATAGCAGTTTGCATGTTGAGAGCAAGACCAGAACCATAATGAAGACAAAAAGACAATACTAGAATTCTTCAATTTTTCCTCACTAGTCAATAAACTTTTCTACTATTTCACATATAGAAACTTCTGTAATTAGTTTCCCTATATAAAATACAAATTGAAAACTTAAAAAATAAGAGCAAGATGTTTAAAGATTGAACTTGAAACATGATTTCTAAAACTAAAGTACAAATTAACTTAAACATATGTTCAAGTCATTTCACCAAAAACAATTTATGTACATTATGTTGTTTCAGTATTTTGTTACTGAAGTCTAATGAAAACTGAGAGTTGCTGGGAAAGCCTCTGGAACCAGTGTTAAACACTAGTCCAGACTCTGACACCAAAATTTTCTCCTACATATGTAAAGAACGCCTTTTCATTTCAATGTACTCAACTAAACTACCTTCTGCTTTCTAAATTATATTTTGGTTCAATCACCTATTTTTAACAAAGTCACAAAAAGCAGAAATCTTGCTTTTCTTCTTCAAGTGTATGATGAGGGCAAGATCCTCTAGGTCAACATAACCAGAAATGTAGTAATTCACGTGCTGCAAACTTTTCTTTAACAAAAACATTTAGATTAATCTTTTCCTCAATATAATTGCCGTCCTAGATAGCTTAATTGATTAGACTGAGATGCTGCTATTGCATGTTTTGAGATTGCATTCTGTATTTCCATCCTTAAACTGTAAATAATTTTAAAATACAGTTAGAATTTCAACTTTTTAAGGGCTTCCATATACTGCAAAAGGACTCCGAAAAAATAAAATTCAGTTAGCAACATCCAGAAATACCCACTTTGAATCCCAAACATGTTTATAGTAGTTAATCCCTCTCTCTTCCATTTGAAACAAAGACACAACCCAGAGGTATCAGTAAGTCAAGAATGCCAGTCATAACACACTGCTCAGCTTTTAACAAAGAAATAAAAAAGGGAAGAAATTCTAATTTTCATCTCATTTTACCTGTCCCACATAACTAAGAATTACCGTAATAATTACAGCTAAATCTGTTAAGAGTAAAAAAAAAGATCCCCAAGAGCCTTATATCAGGGAATGCTATTGTGGTGCTGCAAGTCAACCAAAGTAGAGGCTTACGATTTCTGACAGTGTTTCCACCACTCTTTCATAAGAACAGATTATTAATGAAACATTCAGTTTAAGAGTACAGGACTTGAAGGAGACTTACCTATAGCTTTCCCTCACACATCTTTCTGCAGCAACATAATCATTTCTGTGTAGATGAACTAAGACTTGAGCAATAGTTTTCTAAATAAACACAAACAAAAAAAATCAACATGATGATTCTTTAGAAATTAGCAATAAAGTATGAGAAAAATATGGGATTACTGATATTTGCTGTGAAAAAGGGCATTACAAGCCACAATGGTTCTAAGATCCTTACACAAAATAGAACACACAGTGATAAAGCAGAGACGTATCCTCAGCAGGTTTGAAATCGATGACCTCCTACAACATTGTGATGAACTCTAGCACCAAGTTACAATTTTTGTGGTTAGTTCTTTTTTTTTATAACATCTTTATTTTTTAAGTATTTGTTGGTTTTAACATCTCCTGTGGATAACAGCATCTTATCTTCAACCTCCTGTATGAAGACAGGCTGAGAAAGTTGGGGCTGTTCAGCCTGGAGAAGAGACGGCTGCATGGAGACCTCATAGCAGCCTTCCAGTATCTGAAGGGGGCCTATAGGGATGCTGGGGAGGGACTCTTAATTAGGGACTGTAGTGACAGGACAAGGGGTAATGGGTTAAAACTTAAACAGGGGAAGTTTAGGCTGGATATAGGGAAGAAATTCTGTACTGTAAGAGTGGTGAAGCACCGGAATGGGTTGCCCAGGGAGGTTGTGAATGCTCCATCCCTGGCAGTGTTCAAGCCCAGGTTGGACATAGCCTTGGGTGCCATGGTTTAGTGTGATGTCCCTGCCCATGTCAGGGGATTTGGAACTTGACGATCTTATGGTCCTTTCCAACCCTAACTATTCTATGATTCTATGTCTAGTTTTCACCAGTCATCTTATTTAAATCTCTTAGGTGAGCCCTAACTGCATTCTGGAAGTAGCTTGCACTCTGTCTCTCAGTTTTGTGTCAAGGACAGCAAGGTACTCCCAGAATCAGCTTTAGGTGAGACATGTAAATTTTGGGCAGCTAAAATTAGGTAAAGTGAATTCCGCTGGTAGTCATTTTTAGTCTCTATTCACACATGTAAATGAAGATAAGATCATGTCTGGAAGAGAGCTATCATGATCAGTATATAAGTGGCATTGCATTAGTATGCATAAAGCGAGGATGACTATGTTATGAATTTTTGTTAAGGCATTTGAGCTCCTGCAGAAGCCATGTAGAAACCCTTGGGCTTTGTGAGCATTTGTGAAGGATTCCCTTGAGCTGTTTTCTTCTTGCCTATCTCAGGTTGCTTCCACATCACTTGAAAGTCCTGTGATTTGTTAGTGCCTCCTCTAATGTTAAATATCAGTGTGTCTGCAGGTCCTGTGAACATGCGGACTGGCAGGTTACGAAGTGCCTTTCAGCTCCCACCAAGATTGGGTGGAAAGCAGGGGCAAAGCAGTTGATGCCTGCTGCTTCATTACAAACAAAGCTCAGTCGGATATTGGAGTTAGCAGTTTTAAAATCTGGGGGGGGGGGAACTAAATGGAATTAAATGAAGGTTTTTCATTTTCATGGCACAGATTACTTCCTGGTTGTATGTTGTTTTCACCACTAGCAGCAGAGCTGGGTTTCAGTTGAAGACTGAAGCATAAATGAAACTCTCTTCCATGGCTAATTTGACATCTTTTTTCGTGTTTCATCACTTTTTGTGTGTGTGTCCTCAAATACTTGCATAACGCTTAAATCATAGTATGTAGAGGAAAACAGGAAAATAATCCCATCAGTATATACTTAAATCTGTAAATCCGAGACTTGAAACCAGCCTGCTGTGTAAGAAAACAGATGCCATGCAATAAATTAATACTAAGCTGAATAATAAACAAGATGTATTGTTAAAGGTCTTTAATAGAAAGAGTGTGATTTCAGACATTCATATGCTTGTTTTCTGTCTTTGTTTAAATGAGGTCCTTGCATATGTTTTCTTTATTGTTCTCTTTTGCACACATTTGAGCTTTGTTGGGTTGAGAACTCTGTCTCTGGTTGGGCAGTGGTGATTAACTTATACTAAATAGGCAGCAGTAGTGTGATTTGAGAATGAAAAGGATTCATTTCTTTTAAATGAGGGAAAAAAACCAAGGTTGAAGGAAATAGTTTACATAATCTGTAAACTAGTTAAAGAGCTGAATATTTATGCAGGTTGAAATTGAAGCTGAGTTGCCCTCTAGGGGTTTTACATTAATACAGCATATGCTAGCTTTTGGGTGGATTGGGTTGGTTTTGGGTTGGTTTTTTTTTCAGAATAAAGGTGAGAGAAGTCTTTGGGAAAACTTCCATACTGACAGGGCTGTGGTGGTGGAGGCATGTGTACATCTGCATTCAGTGGGTAAAGCTCATTTAGTTCAGAACCCAGGAAATGGAGGGAAGATTTTTAGCCAGGTTTGTGTTCTTGTGATTAAAGTGTACGGGTGTATTTGCTGTCATGCAGTCACAGCACTGAGAGGTCATAAGCTGAAAAGATCCTTATGTAGAAGTCAGGATGTACTCCAAAGAGCTTTCAGTCCTAATCAGACATGAGAGACCAAAAGTTAGACAGGGATGTACTGGTCCTACTGAGGAGGCCACAGTAACGGTGGCATTAAGACCCTCAGTTTCTGCTGGTGTCTTTGCCACTGGATGATGCTTTGAATTCTTCGTGTCCTCATCTGCCACTGGGTCTTCTGTCACATCTTGCCTTACAGAAGCTTGAGCCCTGTGGCTGAACTTGGTAGGAGCAAACTCTGTTTCCTTCTTTAGAAAGCAGTTGACAGTACTAGAGCAGTTCTCATGTGTTTGGGTAGCATACAATATTTTGTACGAAGTATCATATATATATATATTTTTTTTTTCCTCATCTAAACTTTTAATGCCTCCATTGCCAATAGTTTTTTAGCAGATGCATGCTAATACTTGTTCATATATGTATTTTATATATATGTACTCCCTTGTTTGAAGAACTGCTAAATATTTTTTTTAAAGAGCAGGGTTTTTTTCTAAATATGGAAGCCACATTTATGTCTTTATTTTTGCTGTGTCTTTTATAACAGTGTTGAGACTGTATTACTCTCAAATCTTTTTGTATCAGAAACACGATACTTGGAGCAGGCAGAGTAGATGCACTTAAACAAGCACCTGCTGCCAAGCTTGGGTCCATGTGTACAGGTACTCAGTACATGTACAAGTACAGCCTGAGGAACACAGTATAGTCAGCTGTCAGAAGTTAGAATGCTGTCCCCAAGGCTTTGTTACACCAAACTAGGTCTGGATTTGTGTCAGTGAAGTCTTTGGCATGACACAGATATTTATGCCATTTGTCCATTAAGCTTTACACTGAAGAACAGTTCTTCCTCTTTGAGGGACTTTCACAGCTGACAGTTCCTGGTGGATTTCGGTTTGCTTTGTGGATTTGTCAGAAGCTTGTTTGTAAACCCTCTGTCCACAAGTATTTAATTGAAGTGTCATTAAATTAGAACCTTTGCTTTGGAGAAATGGCCTCATTTCTTCATTACTCTATTGAATCAGGTCTATTATTACACTCCCTTATACAGGTATAATGCTTTGGCCTGGTACTGTTTGGTTCCAACAGGTAGCAGCATAACAGAAGCATCAGCTTGGTTGTATCTGCTGTATGCTTGGGCATGACATCAGGGCTTCAGCCTGGTGCTTCCTTGTCAAAACCAGTGACTTTATCAGCAGAGCTGTATGTCCTCAGTTCTGCCTTCTCCCTTCTGTGATGATTGATGTCCATGTGTGCTGGTCAGACAATGATTCATGGAAGCAGTGCATCAGAACAGAAGACGTGGCAGGTTAGAGGGGGCTGATCATTTTTAGGACTTCGTTCTCTTCCCTTCTAGAAGCAACAGCTGATTGCTGTCTTAGGCAAGCTTTTGGTCCACAACAGAACCGCTCTGAGTAAGGTTGTATGTAATAAGCTGCCAGTCTCGCATTGTTCTGAATAGCCTTGTCCTCATCTCTTCAGTTTAATGTCTATGAGAAGGTCTGAAATTTTGATCCTATTCTGTATGCTCCATCCCACTGCCACTCCCCATCTGGATCCCTGAAGACAGTTTCACTTTTGCTTAGAGGATGTTCAGAGGAGGGAGAACTACGGCAACTTCCAACTTCGGAATTGGAACTCGGAGTTAAAAATCATCCTTTTGGAAATACGGTAAATTGAACCGAGGATGGGGCAAGCTATCCCTGAAGCAGCACACTGTACGAGAGAGCTGGTGTGGTGGAGTATCTCTGTAACTGCCTCGTCGAGAGGTCCGTAAATGACCTGCTCTATCTCCACCGTGTGGCAGAAGGAGGTTACTGCTATTTCTGCCATTTTGTCTCCTGTAAACTGATTTTTTTCTCTTCAGCTTTGGGGTTCAGCTGAGGAGTCAGTCACTGTGGGACACAGGGAGGGGGATGTTGTTTCTTTTGATCATCTGTTATGCTAACTTCTCACTGTCCTTGAGTGCCTCGGCAGGTCCCAGAGGAGGCAGGAGGATGCGCAGCGACGAGGGTTCTCTGTGCAGCTCAAGTTGGATGCACTTGTTTATATAAAAGCAGGCAGTGACAGACAGTAGCCATGGGGGAACTTGCATTTGTTCCAGTTCTGCCTCTACCAGCCCCCAGTACAGTAACGCTTGATGTCAGGGATACATACTGCAGGGTGGGAGGAAAATGAAATCAAGGCAGCTATAAAGGAAGCAGTTGTTTAGGAACAGTGCAGTTCAACTATGTGGCTGTACTTTACCTGAAACCTTACATAGAAGGCAGTGCTTGTACTTGACCAGAACATTCCTAAAGCAAGTATCTTCAGTAAACAAATCATGATCTACCCAGGGAAATTTCACAGCAATGTGCTTACTTTGCTTAAAAAGATATTATTTTTTCTTTGTAATTTCAGTGGGAAGAAAAGGAGCTCTGCCTTTTTTAACAAATCTACTTGACTAACCCAGCACATTTTCATCTCTGAGCACCTAAACCTGCCCTGCCTGACAACGTACAGCCACTGTAAAGCCTTATACATAATAGTTTTGCCTTTGCTGTTTCTCTTCTGGCTTCTGAAGACGTAACTGTCCTTGTACTGCTGTGCTTGGAGTGTTGTGCTTAGTCAGAGGCAGGCAGTCTTGTCCCTTAGCCCTGAAAGAGCTGAAAGTTGCTTCATAAATGTGACAGTGTACTGTAATCTGTGTGTTTGGGGCAAAAAAATGTGTGTGTATGTGCATATATTTATAGAGATGTGTATATACACACACATACAAAAAATGCTGACAAGTCTGGAAATCCAGGATGGGAGATCACATGAGGTCAAGCTTGTGCCCTCCACGCTAAAGCTAACAGATAGATATTCCTCTGCATCATCTGTGCCAAAGCTCTGTTTGCTGCTGAAGTCCCAGTTCTGTCAAAATTCTGTGACTAAACGCGTATTACTACAAATACTGCCCACCATAGCATTTCAGCAGGAAAGAACCATCTGATATTTTAAGGTGTACATTTTTTAAGAATCATCTTTCCCAGCTCTGGATTCCTTGGGAAAACACTTCCCCAGTCAAAGAGGGTTGTGTGCCTTCGAAATCTTTATCAGACTGAAACCAAAGATTAATCTTTCCAAGCCTCACCCCCCAAAAGTCACTTGCCTCAGATCTCATGTGTGCAGCATGAAACAGAGAATGAGGAGAGGTGACCCGTCCCTGCCCAAGCAGCAGAACTAAGAGCTGAGAAGCATCTTGAGGTTGCATGTGTGTGTATGGTTTTTCAGAACTCTTTTTTAACTCATAATTACTTTACTCTGCTCCATGATCCTGCTGGGCACTGAAGTGAGACTGGCCGGCCTGTAGTTCCCTGGGTCTTCCTTTGTTTCCCTTTTTAAAAATGGAGGTTACATTTCCCCCTTTTCCACTCAGCAGGAATTTTCCTGCATTTCTCCAGTATGGTAATGGCTTGGGAACTTGATTCACCACTTCCCTCAGGACCTGCCAGATGCACCACGGCACATCCCATGGACTTGTGCACTTTCAGGTTCCTTAAATGATCTCAAACCTGATGTTTTCCTGCAGTGGATAGTTCTGCATTCTTCCAGTCACTGCCTTTGCCTTATGTAGCTTGCACAGTGTGGCTGGAGCTCTTGTTGGTGAAGACTGAGGCAAAAAAAGTCATCGAGTACCTAGGCCTTCTCTATGTCTATGAGCAGCTGGGCAGCAACTTCTGGTTTGAACTAAGTGATGCTGGAGAATCCATACATGCCTTACAGGAGTGTTCAGAGCTGGTATGATACTGTGGTTTCTAAAAAAAACCCAACAAACACCACAAATAAATAAAAAAACCCCAACATATTTTTTCCTATAACTTTTGAAACCAGGTTTAAATAAGCCATTGATTTCCTATATTCATTTGAAAAGCGCCTCCTAAGCTGTAATGTCAGAAAATAAATGCTCTTGCCAGGTGTGAGCAGTTGACCAAACCCAGAGACATGTAATATCTATGCATCTGAGATTTGAAAACTTTGAAGACTTGCTTCCAAGTGGCATTTACAGAGCAGGTACCTGGATAGTTCTGAAACCAAAAACCAACCCCCAAACTTTTTGACCTGTGCAGTGCCTTTCCTCCCCACTGCTTTGGCCTATTCCACATCCAGCCAAGGGATACTTGGAGGCCAATTAATTTTTGCAGCAGGGTTTTGAAAGCTTGCTAATGAAAAAGGCATCCATGATATGACACAGATAACCACAACTGCAGTAGGTAGGACTTCAGCACGACTTAAACTGAAGGGGCTGACAGGTACTGGGGAGATTCAGGCTAGCATGTGCCTTTTTTGGTATTGGGCTGGTTTTTATCTCTTTCTTCCTCTTCTTCTCTTGGAGGCTTGTCAGGTAAGACCCATTGTGAAAGGGTTTTGAGAGGCAGGTGAGAATTTTGTGCTTCAAGGTATAAGCCAAGCTTATAGTTGGTAGGGGTTAGGAAGAAAATGTTCTTCCATAATGTAGACTTTCTGGCACCTCTTTCTGAAGCACCTATTACTTGCTTCTGAGAAAGACGGTACACAGGACAAACAGGCCCTTGGTCCAGTTCACTGTGTTAGTTTGTCATCTGTATATGTCTTCTAAAGCAAAGTGTTCAGATTTGTTTCTAGGATATAACTTGTATTCTTTACCCCAGGGAAATGTGCTTATAGAAACAATTCTTGGGGTTTGTGGGTACATTCTTTCTCTGCAGATCACAGTTGTGCTATCTAGGCAAGGGGTAATGGCTTGAAACTTAAAAAGAGTAGATGTAGATTAGACACAAGGAGGAAATTCTTCACTGTAAGGGTCTACTGCCCCGGTTTTCAGTGCTGAATGCACCCTGGAAAAGGTTGCATAGGAGGAGAGATCTTTAACAAAGTGAATATCCCTTTCCTAAAATTCCTGGAATCGTGTCTCCTCCCCAGTCCTTTGTTGTGCACTACTGCATATTGATCATCTGCCCCAGGACAGATACAGATGCCCCGGTAGTATGCTGGAGCTACAGAAGCTGAAATGTAGCAGCTTTTTTGGGGTGGTGATGGGCAGGAAAAGGGAAAGTATATGATTATTTTTATGTTATAGCAAATGAATACTTGTGGAGACATAGTGTTTGATCTGATAACAGAGGTTCACTTCAAAGAATCAAGGTTATTTTATGTCAATTTTCTCTTTGTCCTATATAAGGTGCATTTAATTATTTCATGCTATCTCCCTCTATTCGAATTAATCTGTCTTATATATATTGTTGCTCAAATTAGAATAATTCTTTAATCAGCTGTTATGCATGCCATAGTAGACTAGAATAGGAAAGCTATTCCTGGCTTACTGACTATGCATGTATTTTATTTGTTATTGTAATTTAAAAGTAAAATCAGAAATATTGATTTCTACTTGACTGGAGAGATGATTTAGTTTGAATATCAGACTGATCTTAATCAGGTGAGAATTAATTGAGTTGGAGGTATTAGATATTCAGTGATGTTAACTGAACCATGAGCAATCTACAGAGAAGCTTTCTTTTGTACTGTGTTAGAAATATCAAATAGCTCGCACTCGACAATGTAAAACAAGCTTTTCATGTGCACCCTCCTACTTTCTCTGGCTCATTAAACGCACCAGTGATCTGTTCTGTGCATACTGAGTAATTGCAAAGTAACAAGCTAATAAATCACAATTTAATACCAAAATTAAAAGCGGAACAACTTCACCATCAAATGTTGCTCGTAATGTTCTGTATCACTTTAATATTTATATACACCTAACACATGTGAGTCTAAAAATCTTCTCCTTGCCTACATTTTAAGGAGAGCTGTTTCTTTCTCCTTCCACCATCACTCCCCCAAGTCCCCAGTGTTACTGGCGCATCTTTTCTCCACCAAATGGCAGAGCTCAAGCAATTACCTAAATGTTGGACAGAACTATTTCCCTTTTTGTTTAAAGGCAAAAAGCCACCTCAGGAATAGAGCACAAGCCTGGTCTGGATCATGATACAAGCTTTTTTTTATTTTAAGAGTGTGATAGCAGTATCATAAGTGTTGAGAAAATATAAATGGTGAGATAACACCTCTGTAGGACTTTCTCTTAAGTAGTAAAATTGTAAAGTCTTTAAATAAACTGGAGCCAGACCTGAGAGGATCAATTTATCTTGATAATGGGGAATATTTCATTAGTTTTGTGTACAAGAACATCTGCAAAATAGATACATAATTATGATCGGTAAAGCTACAGTTCTAATATTATAATTGCACAGCACTGTGAGACAGGAATCAATACGAAAGTGCCGAGTGTTGTTGTAATCTGAACCTGTAAAAACTGAACTTTCAGAAAGAGTCTTTGTACTGCCTACAGTTTATACACTGAAAAGAGTAACAGGGACACCTTTCTATCAACACCATTCCTGTGCAGCTGGTTGTCACTACCAACCACTTCTGTTCTTTTCTTGCTTTGCACGTGAAGAGACCTTTGTGTTTGCAGAAAGAAATCGTGAAGTATCTAGTATTTTTAAGTATTTAAAGTAAAAATGAATTAGTTTTAAAAATCCCCTACAAACACAATCTGAGACCAGCCTACCTCTGCTTGGGGTGGAGGGAGGTTGTAGGCTGCGTAGTGTTTTAAATATGGTGCCTTGGTTTTGTTGTCCACTGTTTGTAGGTTTCAGATACTGAGGTTAGGAGTGTTAAATTTAACCTCGTCTTCTTTAGTGGCTTGGAAGAAAATCATCATCTTTATGCGGCAGAGCTGTGGCTCTGTGTGATGCCAAATGTTGGTTTGTCCCTCTGAGTCAAAGCCCTACAAGTTTCTATTTTCATCATATAAGAACAAATACTTCTTGAACCTATGACTGTGTTCTGAGATGAAAATGAGTGGTACCATAGCTTTTTATATTCTTGTCTTTAAATTAAGAAGTGTATGTACCAGGACATCTGTTGGTGGACACCCTCCATACCATGCAACTTTGTTGTAACTAACTTTCTGGTAATGTATTTGATCTTTTAAAAACCGATAATCAACGCTTTAGTGTGCTGATTACTGCACGTCTCTCTGACTGCTTGCATAGGCAGGGGAATCATCTGTCCAGTCTTCATTCTGAGATAAATGAACTGCTGCCCAGTTTCACTTCAGTTTCCATCTGCTTCCCATATTGTCCTGTAGTAAAGCCACAGAACAGACTTGAGGGAAAAGGCTGTTAAAAACCCTGAAGAAAAACATCCTTCTTAGATACTGATTATATTTCAGCAGAGATTTATGTAAAGATCTTGGTGAACAAGTTCTTTACTATGTCAACCTTCTAGCTAATTATCAAAGAAGCTCTAGTAAGAGAGTGCTCTGTAACTTAAAGCAATTCTTAATCAACCATCAAATACACTAATTAATAATCTGACATTCAAAAATAATTCTCGATACCTCCAACATGATTTCTATAATTCTGTGTCTGAACAAAATTATACAAAATCTCTGAGTAAGATTCTTATAAAAAATAATGATGCATTTCCAGACAGCGTCAGGAGTCATTTTAGAAGGCCTTTAAAAGCTCTTTCTGTAACCCTGCATGTGCCAGGATCTACAAAAGCAGCTGAGTTTCTCCGTGTTCTCCATATCCTGCTTTCTCAAGTATGTAAGTGGAGATGGAGAGACCCAGTGATATCACAGCTTTTGCATCCTGGGCCATCTGGAGGTGCTAAGGACCAAAGTGAGCAGCTTCCCAGAGCTGCTCAGGGCCTGAGGTGCTCCCTGCTGAAGAGTCATTTCGTGGAGGGGTCACTTGGCACTGACCTCAGCCACAAAGCTGTCACTGTCCCTGAAAATCATAGGAGCAAAGTGGTCTTCCCTCCGTAGAAAGATCACTTACATAAGCTTTATATGTGAAAACTGGCAAAGCTGAACTGCTCTGTATTCCAATACGGTTGTTCAGCTTCTGTTCAGTTGAAAACAGACCTTGGTCTTGGCAAAGATACCGTCTGGCCGTACATACTTGGTTGATTTAGAGAAGGTACTAAATAGCTAGCTTGCTTCAGCAGGTATCTCTGTGTGTGTGTGTAATGCTGTGAAAGTAACGAGACTTCAAATGCTCAGAAACTGTGCCCAAAACTTTTGGATTTGGCTTGCGACAGAAGCACAAAGCTTTATTTGAGAGAGAGAGAGGAATAAGATGAGACCTGAACTTGCCTCGGATCAGCAATGAACTCGAATCAGCTCAGTGAACTATTTCTGAGCTGCAGCCTTGAGAAGAGCCCTTTGCTCAGTGTGCATCCCCTTAGGCACAGCCTGTGGCGTGGTGAGGAGCCTGTGGGGCTAACCTGTGTCAGATAGGATGTCACGAGAGAGGGGTCCGTGGCCAGTTTCCCTGGTAACTGGTAGGCACCTGCAGCTTGCTGACGCAGTACTGGATCTGGCCCTGTCTGTGCACAAAGCACTCAGTGACGGACATATGTGGCTGTCCTGGCAAAGCCTCATCAGCATTCATTTTGTGAAGGATGAGCTTTGGTTTTTCCCTTTCTAACAAGGCGTTTTCAGTCGTGTTGAGCTCTGTCCCTCCTTTTATTCAGCTTGTATTTGTAAATAGTGGGGATAACTTTGATTGTTCGCTTGAAACATTTCTTTCTGTTGTGTTAGTCTGCAGTGAGTCTGCAGGCTGGCCTAAATTTACATCTGATTTCACTGATGCTTAAGGTTTTGTTTCAGTAGCTTGCTGCTTGCAAGGAGAAAGAAGACAGTATATTAGTCATGGTCTTATAAAGTCACGGAAAGCCATTTGCTAAAGATTGGAGGATGCACGGGATTTCTAAAAGATGCATTCTGCTCTGAAAGAGTAGCTACTCTCTGTATCATGTGTGGTGTATCATGAAGGAGGTTGGTTTGAGTGTTTGAGGGTTCCCGAGTGTTCCAATCACTGCTCAGAGCTGCTGAAGTGTTAAACTGCAGTGGGGTTGTGTCAGATTCTCTGTATCCGCTCCTTTTGTGGTGTCTTGCTGTGCACCCTGAAGCTTTGTGCAGGTATTGCTTGAGTGAGAAATGGGTGGTGATTGTAAAGATTACAGAGATGGAGATTAATTCTTGGTTTGAGGTTATATCTGGAACTGTTGTGCACTTTTTGTGAGATTGTTCTCCAAACCAGTAGTTCTAACACTTTGTGCTGCTCAGCAGTGAGATGTTCTTCATGAAAGGGTTGTGAGCAAGACAGAGCCTAATTTAAAACAAGCCAACATTCTCTAGAATGTTTCTGGTAAACATTTATAACTAAACCTGTCTTGTACCCCACTCCTTACATGACTGCCAGAGGGATTTTAAAGTGCCGGAAGAGAGAGGAGAGCAGGATAATCAGGGTTTGTGCGCTCATGAGGATGCCCAGTGTTCTCTAACCTGCTCCGATTCCTCTCTGTTAAGAATCAGTAAGGATAAAGCTAGAGAGCTGGAAGCAGGTTTATCACTTCAGGGCAGTGCTTGGCCACATAGTGCAAGCAGGGCCTCCTGATGCCATGGGATGTTTGCAATTGCAGTTTGGGTTTTGTTCTGGGGAAATCGCGCCTTCAACCAGTCAGGCTGGTGAGCTGACGAGTGAGAGGGACCTCCTGCTGGCGGTTCTGACTTCACAGCTTCCTGAAGGGATGATTAGTGCAAACCAGCACAGCACTTAAACAAGTGCCTGTAGAGAACAGAAATCAAACTGGTCACTATGCAAACCATGAGTGTTCAAAGGCCTCTGAGGTTTTCCCCAGGAAGAACAAAGGGCATTTTGAGAAGTGTGATCAGAGGTATGATTTTGGTTCTAAAGATGCTGATGTGGGGACATTCAATGTAAACCATCCAGGAAAGAACAGAAGAAATGTTAGATTCACCTTTAAAAGCCAAAGAAACATTTTGATAACCTGATAACACATTTCTTGTACTGTTCAGAGTAAACTTCAGGTAGCCAGAAGTATCCTCAAGGTGTGCATGTGGATTTGGATGACTTGAGGTCTAAAGCTAAAACCCGTACCAAACAAGATCCTGGAAACTAAGTGGGGTTGTTAATGTGTACCTTTGAGCACAGGTCACAGTGTCTTCCCAACTGGTAATCAGCTGGTTAATTTACACCCATTTTTTGCATACTTCAGTCATACATTTTCAGGTAGCACATGGTGGTGTTAGGTGAGGTGCTGTGTCAAAGCACATTTTAAGTGTTCCTGAGTAATGTTTGAGGTAGGTAAGACATCAGTTCTTTGCAGAGTTTCGCATGCATGTAACTTTGACTACAGAAGGACACTTAAACGTGTCATCAACACTTACAGCAAATGCTGCTTCTAATTGTAAACTGTTTTAGCAAAATCCCAGTACAGCCAAGGACAAGCAGGTGACCCTCACCTAGGGGTTGTGTGAAGCTTCCTCCTTATGTGAGGAAGTGTGTGGATCACTTCCTCCTTAGCGTCTTAGCGGTAGTGTGCAGGATACAAGAAGGTGGATTTTTATATGGAAGAGTACACACACAGGTGGAGTTCTTTACCAGTGTCATTTTCTAACTTGGTGGGGTTTGGGTTTCTTTTTTTTTCCCTAGCATTTACTAAGTGCTGTCAAGAAACTGGTTTTCTGATGGTGGTGAAGTGTCGGCGGGAGAACACGGCGCTGAAAGACTGTCTGGTTGGCTAGTAAGTACCTCATGAGGTTTTGTTCTCTTTTGTTGTTATTGCCTGGCCTATACTGATCTAGAAGTGAGTAGAAATCTTAAGTCTCCTCTGAAGGGTTATGTGGGATTAGTGACTTCAGTGTATTTTCTGAAGATTGTATCTTTGCTTCATTATAAACTGTGCAGGTCAGGGCCCTAACTGACGGAGTTGCATTGCCTTGATAAAGCTGCCCTATGGCTACAAAGAGTCTTCTTGATTTAAATGGTGATGGGTGTGGATTTCCTTGGTTTAAATGCTGATAGACACAGGTTTTCAGCCCAGATGACACACAGCACTGTGCTGACTGTGCTGCATTACCTGTGTGGGATGAGTTTGTTTGGATTTTGCTTCTTGAACTCTTCTAAGGTTTCGTCACTGTCCTGAAGACATGAACAGCACTGGCAGCAGCAGCAGGGAAATTGTTGCATACCAGAGAGGGCAACTTGATGCTGTGATGGGTTGAAATGTCTCTTTCCAGAGTCCTAATTTACCTCCAGTGCTGACAAGCTGGTGTGTGGGATCCCTGAATTTCCCAGGGAGAGGGTTAGGGATTCTATGATTTTGACTGGGGGGAAAGAAAGGCCTTGGTTTGGGGTTTGGTGGAATGTGTGTCCTGCCCTGTTAAACCAGAGGTTAAGATTAAATGGCTTTGAACTAGTGACAGGTATCCTCAAGTGTTTGGGAAGCGAGGAAGAAACTCAGGCAGCAGGCAAGAGTTCAGGCCTAACTGCAGTGAGAACTTAAAAGTTTATTCAGGTTTTAAAAACCAAAACAGCAGCACCCAACCAAAATACTACTGAAAAGAAATGCTTACTGCTTGGATAACTCTACTTGAAATCAAAGCTGTGAGAAAAAAATGAATCGAGTTTAATGGTCAAGGAGCTACATGTCTGCTGTTCAAGGCATACACTTGAACCTGTTCCCCAGTAGTTGCTGGGGTGCATAACAGATGTCAGTGTTCTGCAGCAGATTAACGTGCTCCAGAAGGTAAATGCAAGTAATAGATTACTTCCCTGAACTGAAAGCCAACTGTCTTCCCCTTTTTCTACCTTTCCTCTTCATGGCTTCACTGTAGAGGCTTAAAAAGGATTATGCCTCAAGAGAGAATGCAGTATCTCAGTATTTAGAGTTTACAAAGGTAACCTTAATGCCTGGGTGCATAATAAAAAAGGTATTTTATCACTGAAGTCAGGCAAGTTTCCTTTGGGTGCGAGAGGAAGATCAGTTCCGAATGTTGTTTATACAGTGTCTGTTCCATATTCCAAGATGAAAACCAGCATTATGTGTTTCTCTTGTAGCTATTCTGATCCGTTATTCTATGAGGAATGCAAAACAGAGTACTTGAAGCAGAGAGAAGAATACAGAGCAACTGGAATTAAGAAAAAAAAGCAGGTCACTTCAAATGTGTAGTTAAAACTGAAAAATTAACTTCTCAAATTTTATATCCAACTTTGATTTAAAAGGGACTTAAGTCATCTGTATCCTCTGTGTGGAATTTAACTGAAATACACAAAATGAGATGAATGGAGAATAAAGCGATCTTTGACCTCAGAAGTCAATATTTTAATTCCCTGTAATGAAATCCTTAAGGCAGGCTGTCACAGCGTGCAGGGGAACTTGCAGCACTCTGTTCGTCTGCCTGGACTTGAGGCTTCGTTACTCATTTACAAATGGCTGTTGGGAATTTGAAGCCTGTGTTTAGTTCTGTGTGGCCAGCTATGCTGCAGCAAAACCTCAGGGCGAATAACTGAAGTTGTATTAACTGATCACTAATTGGGTATGCATTAAAACTGGTCTGTGTCATCTGAAGCTGAGAGTGTTATGAGAATGCTCTTACTAGAAGAGAGTGATGGCAAATGCAGAAAAGCCTCTTGTACCAGTTTGATTCATCTTTTTCATGAAAATTGTGAATCATACAAGAACCTGACAGCACTTTTGCCTACCCTGTGACTCGTTTTTAAGACCGCTGTGTCAGAAGAGCTGCCTGTCCTGTGCCCATGCCTGGTCCAGAATGACTGTTGTGACACTAGAGGGAAAAGTCTTCCTGACCTAAACCTTCCCCAGGAAGGGAGAAGGCAAATCACCGAGAGCAGCTTCTTCCCCTGCTTCCCTCTTTCACAATGAAGATGATTGTTTAAGCTTCCACACTTCAGGAGTGGGCAAGTGACCACGTTTGCAAATTATGGTTAGAGGTGAGTAAGCAACTAACCCAAGTGTGTGAGATACAGGTTGCTTCTTGCAGAAACTAAATAGAGACTTAAAAGTCCCTATAAATAGGGACTTGCATAACAAAGGATCTATTTTATACTGGTACTTGAAGCTGCTGAATTGTAGAACTCTCAAATGCATAAGTGGCTTCACTAGAAATAAGTCTCCAAAACTTTTTATTATTCATATTATCAGCACTGATAAGCTCTGAAGGTGCATGTGCTGAATTATGGTGTCAGCCCTTCATTTCGCTTTACCTACACTGTGTAAGGAAGAACTGGGTTATTGCAGCTTCTCCTGGGTGTACTGTGGCACACACAGACCTGGACTTTGCTCCGGGCTCTGGGATCAGCTTTTCCATAACAAACTCATGGCCTTAATGCAATGTTTCCTAGTTTGAAATTCCTTACTTCATACCTTTCACTTCCTTAATGTCTTGTGCTGTATCCTGTATTTTAATTGCATTTACATCTTCTGTTTAAAGTTCAAATGAAACAATGAGTACTGTGAGGTGACAAACTCATACTAATAAATTGCTTTCAGTTTTGTTTTTGTCCTGGCTGCAACCCCTCTTTCCTACTGGGGTTAACAGGAACCAGCTCTAGTCAATGTAAGAAACATCAGTAGTAAGGTCTTACAACTGGAACGGTGATTTGACTCCCAGCAGTCTTGGAGGGTGTGTGTCTCAGATTATGCAGCACAGGAGCCCCTTCATAGTGCTTGGGAGAACTGGGCAAGCACCCCAGACACCCATGGATTTCACTTCTGTACTCTTCCAGCATATTAAAACTCTCCTCAAACTCCTGAGATAAGCCCCCTACAAATGCAAGACCTAAAAGGAAGGAGGAAAAAGGTGCCATATACTTACGTAAAAGGTTTGCCCAAATGAAAACTCAAGAGGAAAAGTGAGTGGCAGTTTGTAATGCACAGGGGTTTCAAAGCAGTGTGGAACTCCCTACAACTGCAGTTTGAGATACTGCTGACGATTAATGTCAGCCAGAAACCCACTCTGCCTCATATTTAGTACAGCCATACTCCTCCTCAAGTAATTCCTGTGATGTCTGCTTACTTTGCTGGTCCAAAAATGGTCAAATGCAGTTGAAAAATAAGTGTTCCATCTAGCTAAAAGTCAGTAACAATGAACACCTGGTTATTTCTTTCATATTCCTCCCCTGTATCAAACATCTATACCCGAACACTTGCATTTTCCCACTTTATTACTGTATCTTTATGTTTTAACCATGTCTCTTCCTTAAAACATAATGAAAGGAATTGTGGACACTGACCTCAGTTCACATCACATTTACTACAGCGGATTTTTGTTTAAGTGGTTCAAGTGCAATTCAGTTAAAATTAGGGTTTAGCTTTAGTGCCAGTAATAGAATACTTTTTTTCCAGTGTCCTATGCTCATACAATTGCAAGTAGCTCACTGCTCCACTTAAAGAAAGGGGCAAAGGCCCAACCCCTAAAAAATAACCTCAACAATACCAAAAAGCAACCAAAGAAACCCAAACCCCAGATGCCTTTTGTATCCAAACTACACAAAGCGAGAGGGAAACACCTTACCACTCTGTGCCCAGTGTTCTTCACAGGGCTGGGCTGAAGATCAGAAGAGAATGCAGGCGAGTCAGTCAGGTCCTGGTGCTTTTCACTCCTCCTTCACCTGGTCATAACATCAGTACTAACACCCGTGTCTGAGCACAAGAGTCTCAAAGTCTGCTGCAAGTTGACTTTGAAATAACATTAAATCTGCTTCACATCACTAGTGTAGTTCATATCATACTGGCGTGGACCTGTGTTACATCAATTGGTGTTGTCTTACTGTGACTCCGGCTGTGTGCATCACACTGCTTTCCTCTTTTTCCAGCTGTAAAAATCTGATGGCACATCACAGCTAATTTTGGAGTTTGCTGTTTTCAGTACACTTAGTTCACAGAAACTCATCAGTTGTAAACCTGCAAAACCAGCAGGGACACTGAAAATGATGAGAGGTTTAAAATGTTTTAAATGAACCAAACAGTGGAAGTTTACATACAAGTCATTAGGTCATTATCCAACTCACCAAATACGTATTCATCAGCTCACTATATGCTCACTTAAACGTGTAAAGCAACAACTCCCTCTTGCCCCAAAAGTTGTATTCCGTTTCTGTTAAATGGAATGGTGCTTTCTCAAGTTAAGAATTATCAGATCAGTGCAGGGGGAAGTTTTAAACTCTTTTGCATTCACATTAATGGATTGTGGACATCATTTAATGTATTTGAGGAGTTTGGTCTGTCCTTTGTGCAGTTTCATGGGTTTATACAACAAATGCACGTGTGCACACAAACCACCAGAACTCCTTTACTACACCTACTTCTGCATGTAATCTGCTGTCATTGTGATGAAAAGATTTCACTTCTGAAAATGAAAAGAGCCGTGTAAGCCACTAGTGGCATGGATTTTAATGACTTCTCCATCTTGAGTCAGAATTTGATTGTATGCTTCGGCCCAACAGATGCTTCAGCAGCCAGCTACTCCCAAGTGACCTCAAACCTGGGCACTTCCTTTTCAGATGTTACAGCTCGGCCACAGCAATGAGTGATTGGATTGGAAATGCTGCCTACAGCAAGCTCACCATCAGCCTGCCCTCCTCGCTCCGGCAGCAGCGCTTCTGAAGTCCCTTCTCAGCAAACATTTATGCTCCCTCCTCCATCACAGGAAGCAGCACAGAAGACAAACCGAGTCAAAGGCAAAACAAATTCTCAGGCACTGCGCACAGAACCTTAAACTGAAGTTTCTTATCACACAGGCCAACCAGGAGCCTTTAGACACAAGTAGTCAAACCATAGGCACACGCTGTAACTTAAGGTAACTGAAGTCCTTCAGCTTTCAGCATCCAGCTTTTCCCAGAATAGACTGAAGCAGTCTACAGGGGATGTTTGGGGTTTTTTTTCTGATTGGAAGAGGATGAACCTCAGATGTAATTGATTGTATTTGGGATGACACAATCAAGAAACTAAAACTGAGTAAAATCTGTTGGGGCCGGTATGGAAAGGAGATTTGTACTGAAACCAATTTCAAACAAAAATAAATTTATTTCAAATCTTACACAGTAGAATTCCTTCATTGCACAAATCAAAGTATTAATCAATCATGTTGATGGCTGTTGGATAATACATAATAAAACTCCTCTGTAATGTTGAGCTGGGGAACCCCAAAAGTAAGCTGCAGGAGAACTAGATACCTTATAGCTTTATGCAGCCACATACGAAATGGTTTCTGCTGCTTTGTTATTACACAGGTAGTTGGTTCTATCAGCTCAAGCCTAGTGACTTGGATTTGTTTTATGCATATTGGGTTTTGTTCTATTATTTTCCAAGAGATTGTACTCCCCTGAGTCAGCTGTGTTCATTGGTCAGAATAAATTCCAGCATGACACCATTTCCATTAATCACAGACAAGTCAGTAGACATGAGCAAGATAATAGAAAGATAAAAAACAATATCTGGTGAATGGGAAACATGCTTTATGTATGCTGCACACTAATATAGTAGAAGGTACCTGGAAGGCATTTTTTCAACTTTGAGAGACAAACTGAAAGAGAAGATGATGGGCTTCATATGAAGTACTTAGTTCACAGGGAAGAAAGCATCTGGAACCACACAGGTCATACAGCACCTCAGTGACACTTCTACAGCCCATCATCACTATGGCTGCACTGCAGTTGCAGCTTCCCTGTGCATTTGCAAGCAATTTAAAGATAATTTGCTACTAAACAGCTGTGACATGAATTTTTATTACACTGATCTTAAGCTGGACCTGTGAGGTTGAATACTTCACCCAGCCAACCACACATCTGTCAATAACACACTGAGCATGAAGCATCTCCCCGCCCAGTACAAGCTCGGCATCATGGATCTAATATAAACGCATTGAGCAGTCAAGACATTTCACTTAACTCTGCTGTAATAAGCCAGAAATGAAGCAGAACAGGTTTCTTTTTTAAAAAAGGCATAAATTCTGTTTGCCTAAAAATAGCTCTTGGCCTCAGGAGGAGAAAAAGAACACCAGTACTTAGACACCCGTAATGTCTAAGCAGGCAGTTTCAATTCATGTAACTCTAGTTCTCAGTGGCACACTAAAGATGATAGCACAAAAATACTTACTGTGTAGTTCACTTTAACTCCTGTTAAATTAAGGCTTTGTTTCTTTTTTAAAAACCAAGTCAGTAGCCTTCACCACCACACAAAGTCCTGGTTCTGGTGCTGAGTAAAGGAGGCACAATAAGGATGACTGCACTACCAACTAGGTGGTTCTGTGGCAGGCAACGGGTGTGCAGAATTAGTCACCTTCCTACAGCCCAAACAGAGGGATATGGGCTGAACAGCAGGAGTCAGTGTGCAGCAGTGCTACTTACAGTCCTTTGTAATTCACAATGAAGCCCCAAATGGTGCAGTCTAAACAGAACAGCCTAGGAGTGGTTTTAATCTTGTCACTGATATAAATCAAGATGTTGAAGAAGACAATCTCACCTTTCTTGTTAAAAATTACACAAAAATGCATTTCTAAACCACAGAAAACAGGAAGTGAATTGAAAGGAAGGAGGGAGAGAAAATCCAATTCTCATTTTATATCTTACTCTGGAAAATAAAATCACTGTCAAAAAATCAGCTCAGAGCTGCCACAAGATTAACACAGGATACCAAATGTTTTCTTGATGGCATACAAATAGCAAACAAATACAGAACTGGATTATTCTGTTTTATTCCAAGAACTCACTTCTCAGCGTCATCTTTTGCAAATATATGCCAGTTGCAGTACAGGACTATCCAATCCCCACGCTCATTCTCTTTCTATTTACATTATGCCAGTACAGCTTTAACTTCAAGGAACTTGCTCCTGATTTACAGCAGAGGAAGACAAGGCTTTCTGTTTTGGAACTAGAACTAAAAATAAAGACCATTTCAGGCAGTTTGTTTTCCCCCTTTAAAAGTTCAAGTGTTAAGGTGCCTGTTCAGAACCATTCTAAAAATGCCTTGGTTCATTCTAAAACTTCTTTAACTCTTGTGCAGACAGTTTTGATTACACCGATCCAGGTAATCTGCTGGACAGTTTAGCAAAGTTGATTTATTTTTCATTTCCCAAAACACATTCTCATTAGGCTTTGGAGGACTTGGGAATACCCAGGAATTATCTTCCAGAGAGCTCTTTCCATACGAATGGTGTTCCTGAAGCATTTTACCATCCATTGGAATGGGTCTCTCATCTGTCCATGCTTGTAAAATCACCCTTTCAGGTGGGATTTATCCATCTCTTGGCAGAGGGGGAGACACAGCATTGCAGAGTACTTGATCATTCAGTGAGAGTTTTTTATGGACCACCCCAGATGACAAATTCAGCTTTGAAATGTTCAAGTCAACACATTGCACTGGTGCAGTAGAGGGAGCTGAATAGAGAAAGATAAAATAGTATTTTAAAATTATTTAATGCATTTTTCATCCTCTCCAAATGTGCTGCAGTACAGCAGAGATGCCAGGGTTTTCAAGCCATGTATTTTTAGACCGTATTCAGTAACTACTTAAGGCACAACCCTTTAGAAGTTCAAGAAAAATGGAATTCACTGAAAATGGACTGAAAACCTAAAAAATGGCAGAGGCACATTTGTTGAAAATGCCTCCATACATAAATGACAGCTGTGCAGAATCTGCATGTTAATTGTACTGTTAACGTCACACAGCAATTCATACATTTGCTCTGCAGACTTAACACACCTCTGACAGCAGCAACTATTTGTGTATGGTAAAATAGTACTACAGATGTAAGTGCACTTTTTAAGTCAATTCTACCCATATTTTGCATAAGCCAAGATTTTTCTATAAGCACAGATGTGTCTGCATTGTATTCATTAAGTGTGGCTGATGAGCAAGGTAAACAGAAAAACTAAATCCTGTTTTCATTTCTGCCAGAAACAGTATGCCCCGTCTTACGTACTTGTGAAAAACCACAAAGAGCAAAAAGCCAAACTCCACTGTTTCACAATCAGTCAATAATGCCTTTTATAGCTGTAGACGTAACTGCATTAACAACTGCAGAAAAATCACACTGTTGACCAAGCAGGACAAGAGAAAAATCAGTACTTGGCAGTGGCAAGACAGACAACTCCCAATTAAAAACAAAAGACAGAAAGACACTGTGTGATCACATCAAACCTTGACAGGCTTAAGGATTAAAACCTCACTCAGTTCCCAGTTTCTCTGCTGAAGTTATTTGACAAATGTGTCTTGGAACTGCAGGGACACACACTCACCTGGGGACAATATGATCAAGTCTACAAAATGTGTTGATAGTTTATCAGCCAAGTACCAGGGAGTGATCGTTAATCACTGCTGGCCACAAAGGCAGTGATTCACCTGGAGGTGAATCCCATCATTACCTCACCTAGTCAAAGCTGGTTAGAAACAAAGTGTCTTGATCTTGCAGTGGACAGGGGCACCAGAGACTCTCACTAATGTACTGTAACCAAGTTCACCATCTTTCTGCAGTGAGCATAAAACAAAGAAAACAAACACTGCAGTAAACAGTGAGACTGACAGTATGGCCCCATCACAGTAAGAACACTCTCATAAAGCATTTGGCTTGAGAAAAACATAGGTATGAAACAGAAGAACCATCTGATGAACTGCTTACAGCAGTTACACATACTTTATGTGGAAATTATCTTCCCCTTAATTATTTGCAACGTAGCAGCAGAAATAAGGCAGGTTTGTAGCCTCAGTATTTTGACACTAGAAAATGTCATTTTTCATAGCATTTTGCTGGAAAAGGGAGCTTCTGTGAACACCAACATAAAGAAATATCCAACCACAAGGGAATTTTAGTCTATTAAAGCATGATTTTAAAATATTGCCAAATTAATACTTTATATATTCTATACTAGGAAAATAAGACTGTTTGCAAAAAGATTTTTTCCACCTTAATATGAAGTAGTTGTGGTAAAAGGTCAAATACAAGTAAACTTAACACCTCAGCCTTGTGCACATAAGCAACACTTGACTGAGAAAAAAGCCACAAGGGGAACAGAATACAGTACTGAAGAAAAAACACATCAGCAACACCTTTATGTGTGAAGTTGACCAGTATGAGACAGAAGCAAAGGCAGAAAATGGGTAGGCTGGAACCATAATACAGTCTAGCTTATCAACTTCAATTGATCAAAGTCTGATAAGATATGATAGCTGGTTTCTTTTAAAAATGGTACAGCCTGAATCAATGGTCTGTAAGGTCTGTGACTGCAAACACTGACTTGCCTTTCTTGGTTGCTGCTGGGTTTGTTTTCAGTGTTCGCAGGACCTCGGCTTGCACATCAGCCACTAGGCGTAAATTGGACATTTCTCTCTTCAGTTCCCAATATGCTTGTTGCATGCTTTCAAAACAAACATTTGTAAGAGGTTAAGTAACTCACACCTCTAAAATGCCCTCATGCCTATTAACAGCATGTTAATAATGCTTATCCAGCATTAGCTGTTAATGATTTTGCCAGACATACACTACAGATTTTGCTAGAGTACCATAATTCAAAGTTAACTGAGCAGTACTGATGATCATCATAAATGGAGGGATGACTGTTGCACATTACAATATATAATGTATTAACATACCAGATTATAATAATAATTTCCAGTTCCCAAATATGATGCAGATTTGCCAACTGCACTATTGGAAAACACTAGTTTTATCAGAAGATAGTTGATCTCAAAGGAACACTTTAAAAAATACATTAAATGGACACTAGCCTACAACCAAGGTAGGGTATTAACTCTGAATGGCTTCTGATAAATGACTACACATGCCATCGTTTGTTATGTTCCTAGGAATGTTAATCGATCACAGTTGTAAGTATTGAATCAAAATCAGTATTTGGTACTTTACACCACTCACTCTGTTCAGTGAATTCAAACAAGACACCCAAGATCCAAACTGAGCACCCACACACACACCAAACTAAAATACAGAACATACTGTTTCAGATTCGAGTCCTCTAATTTATAGTAATACACTGCCCTAGCAGACAGTATGAAAAATAAGGACCCAATTCATTCTCCAAAAGACACCATAATGTGAGAAACATATTTAGCAGCACTGTTCCAACACTGAAGTTGCAGATTAATAGCTGGTAAAAAGAAATCATGAACAAAAAAAAAATATAAACATCAAAGAGCTATCACCATATGCTTCTTGGTAAAACTTCAAGCAAAGGCTCACCAAACACCACATTTACTTTGACTAATAATTAACTTAGTGTTCAAAGACGTAAGGATGCTGTTACTTAAACATGAAATGAACGATTTAATGTTGGGTTTTTTTATTGCTTAACATTCTATCAAAACACCTTTATTGAGGACAAGTACCATGGGTGAGAGCTTTCAGAGTATTTCTTTCTTCTTCACTATGCTCACCTAAAAGGCATTTATTTGAAAACAGTTCAGGATCTCAAGCTAGTGTTGAGATGACTAAGAACTATTTCAGGCCATATATCAACTTCCTTTTCAAACATGCATATATACAGATTTCTGTTATTCTAAAACAGCAATCTAGGATCACTCCTGCATGAGATTCTTCAGACCTGGATGTGTTCAAAAGCAGTCTGAGAAACAGCTATGATTCTTTTCTGCAAGTAAACACTAGAAGAGTTCTCTTAAACTAAAGAAGTTAAACTTTCTTTTATGCACTAATGTACTTCCCCAGAATGCAAACATTCAGATTCAAGAACTCTGTTAAAGAACAGAGGAAACTGACAGGAATCAGCAATTCTGATAGACAAAGTTAAACTTTTCAGAACTGATACTTCCAGAAGTTCAGCCAAACCTGTGGCTTTTTTACTGCGGAACACATGAGACAACGGTACAATTAAGTTGATGTGGCGATCCTGCTTCATTTATTCATGTGGTTTGGTCTCCAAAAAATAAGATCAAACAAACTTCAGTTACATCAAGACAGGTCTGATATTTAATACAGAAGCACTAAATGAAGGCAGAGCTCAGTATCTGCCACCAAGCAGAAGGAAAGTGCTAGTTAAGTTTTGTAATGTGGCTTTAATGCTTCTAAAAGCATCTTGCTAAGGGATGCGGGTACCAGAATTCCACTTAAATCACACATAACATTTTAATTGGTTTTATGGATACTGATGTAGAACCTCATTGCAAAGCCTAATTTTCCAGGCATTTGCAACTGAAAACCAAGGATTCCACATGCCTGGAAGTTTATCCTGTACTGCCTTCTAACATACAGTATAAACCTGGAATATGATAGCCTATCTACAGCAAAGCAGATTTGCAAACCAAGAATTTAAAGTCAGATTTGCAGGCTGCTAACAAATGTGAAACAGCATCTTTGAAAGTTAACTAACTGCAAATACCTCCATCTCCCATGAACAGCAGGATTGCTTGCTACAACAAATGTCTTGCATAGGAGGTGTTTCAAGTAGTTTCCCACAGATTTTGGGTGTGCTTACCTGTTCAGTACACATTAGACAATCATTATTTATGTCTTATTACAAAAAAACACTGTACATATGCTGGTTCACATGGTTGCCACCTGAATGTCACTTTGTGGAATAAATCTGCTCTGGAAGATCAAAGGGGTAATTTCTATACCTTGAGGTAACACTTTTTTCTGGGCGTGTAAGACTGCCTATGAAGCTGCAGCAGCAACCACAAGTGTTTGCGAGTTCACTATCCACTCAAGGTGAAATGTGAAAGTGTAACTTGGTTATAGTGGATACAATATTATCATCATTACACCAGAAAACATATGTAAAGAAATATCTCTACTGTTCTCTTGTCAGTGACTTATTTCCTTTCCAATCTATTACCTAAGTAGAGCAACAAGGTATTGAGCTAAACAATCTGTCATTATGAAGGACTACTCTTCCCTCTTGTGGAAACTCGTGTAAGTACACAAACAGGCATAGCTGGGTGCAGGCCATGCAGTCAGTATTTCATTTCTGTAAGACAGAATATTTGGGAGCGTTTGTGCATCCAGGAATTGCTCTTTTGCATCCAAAATTAAAGGACATATCTACTTTTAATATGGCACACATACGCAAGAAAAGCTAATACAGGAGTTCATATCCTAAGCACAATTATTACCTGAATGGCTGCAAAATGAGAGCAAATGCTTTCTAGTATTTTAGCATTTTTCTGGAAATTGCTATTTCTTTTTGGTAGACCACATAATGGCTGCTCTCTCTCTCTATATATATATATAAATATAAATATATAATTAATATAAATATATAAAAAATTATATATATATAAAATCTCTATTTATATATATATAATCTTTTAAAATGTCTTGTAGTAGAAATATTACTGCACTGCACTAAGACAGACTGTACTTTCCAACTCCCAAGTAAGAGATTTGAAGCCATCACCTACACAAACACAGAGACCGCCCCATGTGCGGAATGAAGATCTTTTACAGCTGGGATGAGACTTGGAAGTTTACCTACCACCTCCTCAAGTCAACTAACTATTAAAAGGCTGGGGTTTAAATCCAAGATAATTTAACCTGCATTTCTGTACAAGCTGAAGATGTAAATGTTTTCTTATCATCATCATCAGCCAACCTACCAACATAACAAACAGAAGAAATTTACAGTGATCTTGCTAAATCAGTATGCCTAGACTTGAAGTTACATTATGTAATTTGAAATAACACATCTGAACAGGCTGCAAGAATATTTATCTATTCAAATAACTATCCCTCAGTAAACTAAAACATGAAAGCCACTTGATTTTCATACCTTTGGATGTCTTGCCTTTGAAGGACGTCTCCATTTAATGGACTTTCACTTTGGGCCTGGTCCTGTATAACAGAGTGCGGGGAAGACAGACAGAAAGAATATATGATATTAGATCTTCTATCAGCAAATACTGCAGTGAAACGACAAGTCTGCTGATACTTAAATTCAAAGTAGACTCATTGCAGTGGTTTTCAAAATGAACATAAAGATTTCTACTAAGAATTTGGCTTAAAAATGCTTAAAAATACCTACTTAAATAGAAGTGTTGCACAGCCACTATACTCACTCACCATACTCGTTCTACTTTTTAAACAGCTGAGCTCTTGGAATTTGTGATTCTTTGAAAAGCAAGAATTGAGAAAGGCTTTTGGCTTCCATTAAAAAAGAGTAATCAATCTTCTCTTGTTCTTTCCCTGCCCCCATTAATTTAATAATTAAATTAAACCAAACTGTTTCAGTATAGATTTGCTTCTACAAGTTACTTTTATGATAGAACATAATTTATTTTATCCCTTGAGTCTGAAAAGCTACTTTAAAATGGTGCATACAAGCAGCCTCACTGACGTTAACAGGACAGTTTAACAGATCAAACATTGGGCTCACTTTGTTAGTTGTGTTTCTATTAGACCCTCACTTGTGGTAAGTTCCCATTCATATCCCTTTTCATTCTCCCTTCCTGCTACTGTTCCGTTCAGCCAAAGCTGTTACGAATTTGAGACTTCTTACTGTGACTTCATGATAGCCTATATGCATTTCAAGCAACTTGTCAATACAATATACACACTGCATCAACTGTAATGCAAAACCTGAATATCTAACAACAGGAAATATACTTGCCTAAGGTAGAAAATATCTGAAAATGCTAACTGATGCAATTAAACCCAGTAGTAATGAAAATATGAGCTGGTTTTGAAACAATGATGACCTGTCATTCCCATGGATCACATATCCCTGTATTGCACCTGACAGTTTTTCCCCATCCTGAAGCCTTTCTCACCACCAGCCATGAAAGATTCAATTTCATAGCTAAAAAAGGCACTATATACTTTTCAATTTCCTATATTAAACAGTTCCCAGGATCAAAAAGAAATGGTATTGAAAAAAAATAGGAGGGAAGCCATTCCTTACATTTGTTCTTTGTAACAAAAGCTGCTGGCATAAGCATTATTTAAACAGCATCAAGTCTAGTATTCCTTACAACGGCTATGTTAGTCTGTTCTTTCCAGAAACATTCACTCTCACAATGCAATCTTAGATTATCTATATAGCTGTTACTCTAGTCTATAGAGCTACTGAAGACCCCTGAACTGCATACAAGTTATAGTATGCCTTCAGAGTTTACAAGTTATTGAAAATACCTAAAAGAATTCTAGCTACAAGTGCAAACAAACCCAACAGCAACAGAAGTTCACAAAACACCTCACATGCCTTTCTGGTAAGGTGCTTTATCTCCTCCTAGTGGAAAAAACACAGACTAAATCTTGCATTAGGCAATCGATGCATATAAACCTGTCTGCATAAGCTAGGAGAGTGGCTTCACGGCAGCACATCAGTGCAGATGCATCCAGTGCTGACACCCCAACAACACTACTGTATATGCTGCTAGGGAAGCAGGGGAGAAGGACTTGAGGCTAGGTCTAGTCTGATCCCTGAAAGCCCAGGAGAGGTTCAGGTGCATCTTAGTCTCATCCTAAAGGGATCCAGTTCCCATATTCTAGACTGCTCCGTGATGCAAGGCACAGGAGGCAGCAGTGATTAGGATACTTCTGAAGTACATTTCTGTAATAATGTAAATGTGCCCAAAAGAAAATGTGCCAAAGAAACCTTCCAAAATTAAATCAAATCCTGTTTGCAGGCAGATAATGGCCATGAATGATGGATTCTATCTGTGAATCTTCTAATCTGTGAATCAGGATTAGAAAATCGTGACCGTATAATGACCAAAAGGAACCTTTTTTGACGACTGCCACTTCAAACAGTAACAGTTACATCTTTCAAATTTATTGGGTAACTTCAATGTGACTGCAGACTCCTAAAGACTGTCACTGCATCTTTCATCAAAGTAAGATGTAAAGCAGTAAGCATGCAGCAGACTTAAGTTAATACATTTTATTACTGGTAAGCTATCTTAATTTTACTTTTGAGATCTTAATAACATCTGCATTACACAAGTCCCTTGAAAGAGACGCTTGCCCCAGAAATGGCAGGAAAGCGCACCAAAAGTGGCACTTTCCTGACAAGCTTCATGCTACTACTCTAAGAAAAAGGTGCTACAGCTGCTTAAACAAACTTCATGACATCTCTTAATATAAGCACTGTGTTGATTCTGCTGTCTGGCTTTGCCCAGACTTTCTGAGTAGTCCAGCCCAAGACTAATGCTAACACAGAAAAACTTTGATGTGAACAGCTGCTTACAAGAAATCATAAAGCTTTACTTTCTGTTGTTACATGGGAATGGCTGGCAAATCTCACTGATGTAGAATCAAATGATATTTTGAGTTGGAAAGGACGCATAAGGGTCACTGAGTTCAACTCCCTGCTCACTGCAGGACTATCTAAGCAAACCTAATGATTAAGAGCATTGTCCAGACACTCCCTAAATCCAGACAGACTTGGTGCCATGACCACTTCCCTGGGCAGCCTGTTAGTATTTCCAAGAAACAAGACAGCCTATGAGGATATTTAAGGTTAATTTTACTAAGATGTTTACCTTTCACTCATATATACACTTTGTTCTCTGTTTGCCCTTTATTTTGCTTGAGCATGAGATTTAAAATAATCTACTAATACAAAAATTCCTTAAAAAATAAGGTACCTTCTGCTTGGATTTTTGTAACTCCTTTCTGAGACTGTTGTACTCTTGCTTGAGCTTTTCTAGATCCTGTTCCAGACTATGCACTTTCAGGTCACTGTTCAGTTTCTCTATTTCCCAGTTGGACTGAGTACAATTGAGATTTTTCATCACTGTAAAGAAGACAAACAAGACAATCAGATTTCAGGCTCAGTTGAAGGAATATAACTCACTATGCACCAACCAACCAGCCCCTGCCCTACAAAAACATCATCCTGTACATTGTGAGGAAATTGAGGTCTATCCAACAGGGCAACTGGTAAAGTTGTTGGCAGAGAAGTGGTCTATTTTCTGAGTTTAAAGTACGAAGCCCTACTTTACACGAATGCGTTGGAGACCTTACATAAAGAAAAAGGAAGTAACAACATAAAATGCCCTAGAAATACAAAAATCAGTTAATGGCAAGCACACGATATAGACACCAACTCACATACTTCTTACATGCTCTGAAAACACAAGCCTATTCCTCTTCAGATTTATATTGTAACATAATTTACTGTAAGTTTTCTGCAAGTTCAGCATTAAGAAGTTCCAAAGACAGCAACTAAAGATAAGCCAAAACAAAAGGGTAAAGCCCAGAAGTTACATACAGCTTCTTATTAGACAGAAGAAATTCACATGTTCACTTGTAAGAAGAGACCTAAGACAATCCTAGCATCAAATCAGTAGTAGGGCATTAGATGGTGAGAAAAGGAAGCACATGACAGAAAATCCCCAAGTCTTCAACCACATGGTACTGTCCCAGATTTAACAGTTTAAACAAGCTTAAACTTCACTGATTTTTTTTAGCAAGGTACTTGGAGCTCACTTAGAAATTACGACCTCTCCTTATGAACTCTGCACTTCTCACCTCCTTAAACAGTGAAGTCCTCACCAATGACACTACTACTACTACACACGGTTTGTTCTTCAAGATTTAAAAACCTGTGCAACTGAAACAGTGCATTACATGCTTGAGGTCCTCTTAGAAAGAAATCCAATTCAAGCACAGAATACTTACAAGTGCCTTTCAAATGTACAGAATCTGAAGTACAGTCCATATCTCTTTCTTGTTCTCCTTTCTTGAACTATATTAATATGGGTATTTTTTTCTTCCATAGTATTTCACATACCTATCATCTACACAGCATCCTGCAACAGGAGTAACAGAAGCTGGATACGGGCTTTTGGAATTGCAAGGGCACATTGTTTCTCCTTCTTTCCACCAGCTCACTACAACCACCATCTTTCTACCCTTCCTCATCTACCAGCTCTTTAAGTAACTGTGGTTCACTGCAGCTATTTCTATACAACAGCCACTTTTATCTGTCGTATCTTAACAGTGGGACAAAGCAATATAGCAGATCATCTGTAGGTACCAGAAGAAGTGGTACTGACTGGATAGTGTCTGATACTTGAACAAGTATGCTCCTGCCCCACTCTGAGAAAGGGTGGTGGGACCCAGAGATGTACATAATAGCCTATGAACTGTCAGGTTGTGTATATTTCTCACGTAACAGAAGAACAGAGCAGCCTCAGATCTTCACTGTGAGCTCCGTGCCTATGATAATCTAACATGCATGTCACCATTTACCAGAACAAACACACATATATATATACTCAAGTACCTCACTGCGATATATGCCTCTCTTACCTAAGCCACTATATAGCTGAAGCCTCTTCATGCCTCAAGATCGTAACATCACCATTAATATTAGTCAGTATAGATTACGATGAAGTAACCAAACCCATACCTTGTTGAGTTTCCACTTCAGTTCTTAGCTGTAACAGCTCTACTTCTTTAGACTGCAACTGTTCATTCAAGG
>JBCJKH010012222.1:0-11281 GCA_039877255.1 Loriculus beryllinus
TTTTTTCATTGCAGTTTTCCAGGGAGAAATGTAAATCAGACTGAATGAGAGGAAATGGCTGGTCTCTCTGGGCATGTTTACTCTGTCGTTAACACCAGAGATAAGCACCTTGGCTAGCCTCAAACTGGGAAGTGTTGAGGCACTTGATACAGAAACCCTCTGTCAGGCCCTAAGCACAGCTTAGGTTGGTAGCGACACATTTGTGTGGCTGTGGCCCTGTATTCAACTAAATGAGCTGTGAACTTGGGTGTAGCACTGGGAAAGGGCTGCTGTTCTGTTCCCAAGCCAAGCTAATCAGACAGTGCAGCCCCATGGGCCATTGCTAGCTCAGGCTCTCCATGCTGCACTCCCCCTCACAGCATGGCCATGCCCTTTGCTGGCAGCAGGAGAAGTAGGCTATGCTACCAAGAGGTGCTGAAAACCACCCACTCAAAGTATTGCCAGTTCTCCCTAGTAACTGGATTTTATCTCCTCTCTGAGTTAGTTGGTGCTGTAGGGGTAGAAGGAGTTGCTGCCTGTGCACAGTTTTTAGCAGGTCTGACAAGTTTGCCTTTCTTACAGGCTCTGCTCACAGAGAGGCACAGCCAAGGAGCACTACAAGCTACAAGAAGTGCTGTGAGAAGGAGGTACATTTGTACGAGTCAGAGGAAGCCTCTGAATGTGAGAAAAGGAAGAACATTTGATCATGTCTTTTACAGGAATTGATACAGCCCTTAGGTTTAACAGCTAATGAATGAGCTGGGAAGTAGGCAGTGGAAGGTACAGCTAGGAAGATACAGCATCAACTGATCAGATATTGTACATTTGGAGAGCCAGCATTCCTGCATTGTAAGATAGCACTTTATAGAAATGTCTGTGGGCTGATCTTATAGAGTCTTCTGCAGGAACATGTGAAGCATGAGCCAAAATCCCATAGTAAATCATTGTGACTGTCTAGTGCCTCATGACAATAAAAAAAAAAAAAAATAAAAAATAGAAAGGCAAACAAAGAGTCTGACATGTTAACATATACTTTTCCTGATTCTGAGGGGCACCTGTCCTGGGACTTGGCATCTGGCCACTGAAATGCATCAGCCACTGAAATGCATCATTCCCATCAGCTCAGGGAACCCATGGAGGGACTATGGTGCCCAATATACAGCCTCATCTGGCAATATCCCTTAGTGCTCAGGTAAGAATAGCCAGTGTCATGAAATGGGTCTCTGCAGTATGTAGACTTCAGGTCTGGAAATTACTCACTGGAGGAGTATGAGAAGGCAAGCATCTAAGTTTAAATCCAGTCAAAACTTTGAGGTTTACTTCCCTCAAATTCTACATAGGGGAGAAAAGCAAGAAGATAGCAAGAATGGAAAAAAAAATATAAATACATAAATGACACTATAATGTCCCAATGTCTCACTGTAATGTCCATGGCTGACATGTTCTTGAAGCAACACAGGGTTTTCAAAAACCAATTACTTAAATTGGAAATGTTTTTCCATAAATTACTGAGAAGCATTAGATGCTTCTCTTCAATATAGCTGCATATTGACAACAACATTTCAGGTCCTGACCAGACAGTATGTAAAAACAAAACCCCCAAACTACCAAAAAACTCCCCCACAACTCCAAACAAAGTAAAAAGTCCGCTGTAGGTTCCTGTACATAGGAAATGAGCTTGGGATTTTCCACTATTTCAAAACTACCCCTGATGTAGCTTTTCAAACTGATCTATTTTTGACTCAGCACCCCAAAATACAGGCACAAAAGTCTGAGAATTCACAGCCGCAAACAGGGTTTGAGTGGAAATCACTACACAGCTCCAAGCTACTATTTCTTTTAGTATTATCTTTTACCTTATCAAAACAAACTCTGGAAAACAAAAAAAACAGAGTCAGATTAAACTAATGAGAAGTCAACTCAAGGTAATGTACATATTTTCACTGAAAAGGCACCTGCTGAAGGGTATCTTGTTGCAAGGTGGGCATTGATGCATACTTGCATTCAGAAGTAGCTCCCATCATGGCCCCAGCGAGGATCAGCACTAGGCACAGAAAAAGTAGGCCTGATGTAGCTTTTCAAATTGATGCTGCTCGTGGAGAGGAACAAACAGCTTGTCTCCAACTGAGGGGCTGACTCTTGTCATTTATTCATGGCCAGCCCCCTGCCTGGATGGAAATAAAAATGTTTCAAAGATGACTGTGTGGAGGAGCTGGAGGACAGCTTGGAGGCACACTGAGGTTAGCACATTAATTTTTTATCTCTGGAGACTGGGTATCCAATTATGCTTAGAGTACACAAACAACTTTGGCTGGTCTCTCCAGTAGAGATTTATCCACATAATAAAATCTGTGATGGAACTGGGCACAACTGGCTGACGCCATGAAATAACATATACAGGTTTGCAGGTCAGATGTATAAGTTAGCAGAGCTACAGGAGGGCACAGGACTGCATTCTCGTTAACTGCATGGACCAACCTGCACATAGTAGCTTGGCCAGTGACAGCCCTCACAGTGTCCTTTATTTAGGATTGTCTTTGGCCAAAGTGCTTGTGGGCATAAGATCTGTTCAGTTGCTGTTTACTGCACAGCTGCCTGTAACCAACGTTTCACACAGCAAAATGCCACTGAAAACTATTTTCTTTTAAAGGAGAGGAAGTTTTTCTTCATGTAGACACACTATCCTATTCTCCCAGGAATTAAGGAAGAGCATTTATACCAGTACACTCATTCACACACACATTCAATAGATGGAAGTCTAATGTAATTCCTGTATCAGAAGTGTCTCAAAATTTGTGAGCACCAGCTGCCCCCATAGCTGGCCAGTACCCATGGAGTGAGATGGAATAAAACAGCAGGTGTTTTGTGGCAGGCTTGGATGCACTCTGGGCTCACAAATCTCACGCTCTCGGTGCCAACATGTGGAGGAAAAGCAAGCAGAAAAAACACTGAGGATGAGGGGGGATCATTTCTTTTTATCAGTGGAGCTGGGGAAGGGGGAAATTGACTTCTGTAAGAGTTTTCTATAACATCCTTTTCACAGCTCCGTACCCCCGTAAGAAAAATCAAAGTAGGTCAAAAATAAATGCATGCGTAGGTAGAGGCAAGACTAGGCACTGAGGAAGGTCTATTTATCTGTGTCAAAGGGCTAGATAAGACATACAAACAAAGGAACTAAAGCTCGAACAAAGCACAGGCTAAGATGCTGTAGGAAAGACCAAGGCCAAGGAAGACTGTTGAACTATCTTCCACATTGCAAAAAGTAAGCTACAGATGAGGAAGAAGGACAGAAGGAGAGATGTAAATAAACAAACATTCTATGACAGTCAAGGACAGTGACACGTGCCAAGAAGGCAAGGCTTGGGGCTTGGGCCAGTCCCTGTTCTTTGATACACATCTGCTCAGTGGTTCTCAGTTTCAGGTAGGTTCCTCCTATCTACAGCAATTTTCCAGTCCCTGGATAATTTACTGAATTACCCAAAGTGTTCTGTGCATGAGAAGAGTAAAGATAAAGGGGACTGGGTATGTAGAAGGACAAGAGGATATCAGCTGTTGAGCTGGCACCAGCCAGGGCATCAATAGCTGAATCCAGCAGAAGCCCTGTTCCAGAAAGCTCCTTCCTGCATCAGCACAGCTGCTGTTGCTGCAAGTACTGCGAGGAGTGGAGGCTGCAGAGGAGACATGGGTACAAAGGAAGGAAGTTCATGCTGTAGCCACCCGCCTGAACTTTGCTGACCCAGTGCTCACCTCCCACAGCACAGCAAATTCCAAATGGCTGGTTTGAATTTTCCTTGCCTTTTCTAAATCAGGCTGCTCATATCTCTCTGACACACTGCTAAGCAAATAACCAGACCCTGCTCTATACAGTATCTCTGTTCCTCCTGTTCAATAGGTTGAGGATTAGCTGTTTGGATTAACTTTCCTCCCTCCCTCCCTCCATTCATCTCTCCCTCCTGCCCCCCAAGCCCATGCAGAGAGGATTCTTGAAGCCCAAGCCCTGCAATGCTGCAGACCTGTCAAATCTAATTCATAACACATGCCTAGCAGTTCTTAGGGGAGAGGAAGGATCTGATGCCCTGGCTCCCCATCATCCCCTGTACAAAGGGACCATTTAATGACTGCACATTAGCAATGTGGACAATTAGCATTCACATGGAAGATAAATGGCAGCATAAATTAAATATTGCCAAGTGAAAGAGCAAAGATGCAAGATCTGAGCCCAAGGCTGTAAACAAACGAACAGGCAAACAGGAACAAACACCCACTGCAACAGCTAAGCCATTTGGCAGAGTTACCTTCTGGTAGCTGGGACTTTCCCCAGGAGTGATCTTCACATTCACATGGCTGTTGCCCATACCTCACTGGCTCGTGGCTGGTTGTTAAGCAGATTCTTTGTGCTCAGGAATCTGGATCTCAGAGCAGTTTACCCCACTGGCTTTAAACTTCTGCCTGTTTGGGGATCTGTGCACCAGCAGCTTCCCTGTGCCACAAGCATCACACAGAAACTCTGGGGGAATGTAAGCCTGAGCAGCTCCCACTTATCTTTTCCCATAGAGTAGAATGCACCTTATTTCCATAGGCTGAGGCTGGCTACTCCTAACCTTACCACAGCTTTTCTAGCTCCTCTTCTTTCTAACTTGTATCATTTCCTAAGCACCAGAAACATAAGGACTGAAACTCTTTGGCCTCTGTGACAAGCGGAAAGGCAGTGGACACTACCCTTCTTTGGCACCCGTGCCAGGCCATTATCAATATTAATTCAAAATAGATTTGCAATATGCCTCTCAGATATGCAACTATTAATGACAACAGGGAAAAAAAACGAACAGAGATGATGTAAATGCTAAGTAAACAAAAGCTATTGGCTTAACGCTGACATTCTCCAGCCTACTCAAGCAGTCTCTCTTAGTGCATTGACAGCTCAAGTTTATCAACAGCTGGAGGAGTCAAAACTACTTTTGCTGTGAATCTACAAAACATGTTAATAACTAAAAGGTAGAGCATAAAAGTGACAGAAACATAGGGACTGCCAAATGGGATCACACTAAACGGCCCTTCAAGCTCAGACAGTGGCTAGTAGCAGATGCTTTGGAGGATGAAACCCCCTCCCACACCTCCCTGGGGACAAGTATCAATTATCCTGCTTAGAAAGAAAATGTTTTCCTACTTCCATATTTCTTCCAGTTCTTCTTAATGTATTAGAAAGTGTTTGTCTGGATATCTTTCTCCATAAGCATTTTTATCGCTTTGTCCACTTTGTTCATTACATTGATCTGAAAGAACTTTCTGAAAGTGAACAAAGCTATCAACACAAACCCCAAGGTGAAAGCAAACACCACATAGTATTGCACACTGGAAAACTGAGAAATAGTGGCTCAGAGACTTGCAATCAAAACAATCAGCAATAAAACAAAGTCTCTTTGACTTGCAGTTCTGTGTGAAAGAATCAGAGGAAGGAGAGTCAAGTAAGGATATCTATGCCACTAAGAGTTCTGTCAGCCCTGTTCCAGTGTGGGGAATTGAGGCACATAACTCTTCTCTCATGTTCCAGCTCTCCTGCTTGCAGATTAGTACTGATGCTTTTCATAGATTTTCCCAAACTTTAACTAAGAAGTGGCTTTTGGCAAAGTTGAGGGTAAGCTGTCTGGGGAGGAGATGCAAGGGTGAGGGGGACAGGTGTTATGAATTTCATACCTGAAATATTAAGACATTCATAAATGTCTTTTATTCAAAAGCAAAACAAAGGCAGCCCCCTCAAACTACTGGATCTGTATTTCCTTGACATCCCTGCTAACAGCCACTGAGAGGCTGCTTGATGATGGGCAGGTTGGGTATCTCCTCTTTTCCCCCCCTCTCCTTGCCACCTCCTCCTCTCAGGAGCAGTAATGGAAAAGTGACTTGCTGCAGAGATAATGCTGGGTTTGAAATGAATTTCTGACTAGCTGAGCCAGCACCCGTGTGAGCTGAGGCTGATTAGCTCAAAGCATCCAGGTCCCAATCACTCACAATGGAGCCAGGCAATCATGCCAGCCTCCACAAGGGAAAGACAAAGTGGAGGCAACATCCCTGAAAAGGATCTCAAAGGCAAAGGGAAAAAACTACTCACGCTTGTGGTTTTCATTTCTGTGGACAGGGGAAGAGCGGGTATCCTGCTCGCGGGCTTCATCACCCTCTTCACTGGCAAGATGGGTGTGAGCATAGTGGTAGCTCAGCCCAGGCCTGTTCTTGTAACGCTTGCCACAGACTGTAAGGAAAGGAAATACAAGGGAGGGGAAGAGAGAACAGAAACATCAGTGTAATCTGCAAAAAGGGCAGCAATCTCTCAAATAACGCTCCATTCTCCCCCCCACAAGCAGCACTGCACACTCCACCGCCTTCCCAAAACTCTTCCAACCAAGAGGTTGAAAGGTAACAGAAGGGCAGCCCTGAAGCTGCAGATCCCTGGAGAAGATTTCTGCCCATGGTACTGCCAGCAGTCCTTCCTACAGCCTGGGCAAATGCACATTGAGTCTCTGCAGCTCATACAGCTCTAATCCTCTCTGCTAAGATTACTAACAAGATTGCACGTAAAATTAAACGAAATGCCAGTTCTGATGTTGGTGCTGCACAACGCACAGCAATGAGAACCGAACTGAGAAGAAAGGACATTATTTTCTTCATTACTGATCTCTGAGAAAAGGAAACAGCTTTTTGTCTTTTTTTTTTTAAGGGAAGACTTTGTGTTTAAGGGTAACAAACAGCTTTATTTGCAGGTTCCTAGTCAAGACAAGGACATGGAAATCATCCACAGTTTCTTGCTAGAAGAACACATAGCAGTGACACTTATTTGCCCAGGTAAACTTCATATTCAGAATCCCAATAAATAATACAACATGTGACAGAGGATGCTACTTCTGAACTTTTTTTTATTTTAGGACAAAATCAATAGATATGGAGAACAGGATCAAACAATTCAGGGTGTAGAAAGGTCTACATTTTCACAAGGGAGCTCACCACCAAGGCGGGCTTCACCATAAGATTCATTACATAAAAATTCAGCTTCTATAAAGGTTTTAGTTCATGTTATTGTCTCTAAAAGTGATCTCTTTTCATCTTTAAAGCAGTCTCTGAATGTCCATTTTCTTTTATACAACTATATTGTCTACCAAATAAAATTGCTACCATTTTCAAAGATTAGGAAACAAAGGCAAAGAAGCTTAGTGCCCTTCTTGTACATGTTTACTCCCAGCCACATTTCCAGGCACTTCATTAGCTTCATTAACCTTAAGGATTTCACACAGGAATAAATGTCATGCTTAGTAGTCTCTCCTGCATATCTTGCTTAGAAAGGCAAAGGAAGTGGTGCAAGAAGAGAGAACAGAACCCAACAGCATCTAGTTCTCTGAATTGATTTTAGACCCCTTGAAAAACTCTCCAAGGGGAAGTCAGCATTCACTCTTAAAAATTTCATTCAGCCCTGAGACTGAAAATGTATCTTGAAATGTATATAGATCCTTAATTCCTATTCCCCAGACACCTAAGCCTGGGAATGCCATAAGGTTCCATGAATTAGACAAAACAAACAAACAAGACCCACCTCCCCACAATTACTCATTTATATATAAGTAAAATTTCCACTATTATACTTCAGTGGTACTACTCACAAAAAAGCCAATTGATGGTCCACATTCTGGAACAGATGACAGAAAATTGTATATCAAAGCCTAGCATGATAACCTAATCCAGTCTGCATCTCTTGCAGCTGATTTACGGACTCCCTCAAGGAAAATATTTTGCCTGATTAGAAACGTGTAAAACAACCTCATGATATGAATAAGGTGAGTGATCTGGAATATTAGGTCCTTTTATCCCAGTTTTCTCCATTCTGCAAGGTGATGATCACAGAGTCATCATAACAGGACTGAAGTTTTTTCCAAATGTAATGTGTCCTTAGCAACAGATTTTTAAAGACTTTGAATGCTCTTGATTTAGGAATGAGAACTCATGCAGGAGGGAGCAGAGGGAGAAATAAAATGCCCATATATATATGCACATCCATTCTTTGAAGCATCTGTCTTTGTTTCATATGTAAACCTAACTCTTCTGACAGACATTTTGAACAACTAGACTACCTGCTACATGCATGCCCGCCAGAGAACATCAGTTCAGTCGTGTCCTAGTATAAACCATGTAGTCTTCTAATGTGTTCTGGAGACAGAAACTACTCCCTGCCCTCCTCTACAGTTCTACAGAGCAAAGGACAAGCAGTGGAACAGATGCTGACAGAATCAAACAACAAGATACCCACACTTTTGTATGACTTTGTCTCCACTTTTCGAACAGCAAAAAAAAAAAAAAACAAACCACAAAGTAACCATCAACCTGGAGAGACCAACAAAATACTCACTTGTTAAATCAGAAAGATAACTCCTCTAATTACTCAAATATTACGGCATTTCTTAGAACGAAGAGACAGATTTGCATTCCAACTCTGTTTTATATAGCTTGATCTTGTGTCAGTGCTAACCTAGATGTAAAATCAGACACGGTCTAAATCCCAGTTCCATTTAGCTATTAAAGGGTATTTAAAATTTCAAAATAAAAATATTCCTAGAAATTCTACCAGACTTCATTTCACTCAGCTCTACCTGAAAACATACCTAAGGTTCTAACTCTACTCGTTACCATACAAGAACACCATGTCCTTGAATGTAACTTCCACAGATCTTTCTCCCTCAGTGCACAGAAAAAAGCTTGCATTCCCTGCATGAGGTCCCAAGGGTGGCCTTGCCTCATTTCCCTACAGGATCCCTCAGGGATTTTAGCCGCAGAGTTCAGGATGGCGTAAGAAGTCAGATGGATCTGCAGACTTGCCCTTTTTCAGCAAAAAATATCAGTTCACTAGTTAAAAAGAATCAAGTGTCAATATAAGCTGAGGCATTAGTAATTCTGCAGCTGAGCCCTTCCCAATGCCAAAACTTTCAGATGGCCTTTGAGGGTGGCAACAAGCTGAGACACGCCTGGCTAAAAAGAAAGTTGGAGGACTTTATAACCAGAGTGCCGACAAAGGAGTTTACACAGGTCCCCAAGATCCTTTGTAGGACCAAAGACATGCAGCTTCCAGTAGCACTTTTTTCTTGGTGTCTAGACTTCTATGCCTTTCAAATTCATGTTCTGCCACCGAAAAAGTCTGAAGTGATACCATGAGTTGAAACTGCAGAATTTTCCTATTTCCCAAGCAAATTAGACTTCTGCAGGGGGAAAATGGTATCATGATATTAGTTGAGCAAAAGAACCATTGGCTTCAGTTGAGACTGCTAGAATAAAAGCTAAGTCAGAATTTCATGGTTTCTCCAACAGACTGAATCTTCCTGAATTCACCATCTCTCTTATTTTCCAGATAGAGCACATTTTATTAATCTACCGTATCACAGTGCTAGGAAGTAGTTTCTATAAAAGGGTGATCATTAATAAACACTTAGCTCTTATGTAACTCTTCCCACTGCAAGACTGGCTTTTCAAACATTAATTAATCTTCCTCCAAATTTCTGAGTGGGAAATACTATTCTCATTTCACTTCTGAAAAAAGAGAACCACAGAGGGGTTAAGTGACTTGTCCACACAGTGATTTTTTGTCATTACCAGGACTGGAATTCATGAGTTCCAGCATCCACGCCAGTGCTTACACCACATCTTTCTCATTCTCCAAGCTGACAAAAGCATAATGAGAACTGGTTCTCCCAGTCTGAAATGTACACTGCTGATTAGTTTTTAAAGCTATGCAGCTCACATGTATCAAGTGAGAGTGTGCCTTTCATAAACTTTGCCAGGTGGCCTTGCCTTTCTTTCAGCAGCTTTGACTTTTATCATCTTTAATTTTCCTTGCTGGATAGGCTCATCATCCTTGCATGTGGTAGATTTCATCCTGAATCTCAACACTGGGAAGTTGACTGGATCTTTAATTAGGTAGCCAAGCCCAATGAAAACAGCAGGAGTTTGAAGAATGTAACCCATTCCAATTCATCCTGCATTCGAAAGATGTATTTTTTGCTATACCCTGATGTGAATTCCGTTTTAGGAACAAGCTGGGTAAGTAAGCAGTAATACAGCAGTGCAGATCAAATGCCACAAATGGGGAAGAGCGAGAGATTTTATTAGGCCACTAGACACTCTGTGATGAACCTCACTTTCCCTCCAATTTGAAGACTGAAATGAAGACATTACACAACTGAGTTATGGGCAAAAAACACAATTTGCAGACAGTTTAATCACAAGCATTAAGCATTTCATAAAAGAGAGCTCAATTCTAAATTCTGACCTGTAGCAGCCTGCAACTCTTCGGATAAGCAAATTCTCACCCTGTTTACATTTCTCAATAACTAAAATTAATACAAAATACTTCCCCTGCTTTAAAAGGGAACTTGAAATCCATGACTTAAAAGACTTCCTCATCAAATATTTAATGGCTGTGTTGCTGTCATTTTGAAATTGTTACACATTTGGTCCTTGGCAGGCTGCGAGCTATGTTCCAGCCAGTTCTCCACATACATTTTGCACAATCTGTCACCAGTATGAGACAGAAGGAAACAATCCATGTTTTTAGTGGAAACAGGAAATTGGGGGAGTACATGTGTGTTTTTTGTCACTGAATCTTGCCCCCCTTGTCTTTCTTTGCTTTTCTCCTTTGCCTCCTGTTTTTTCTTCTCAGCTGGGCTGTCAAATATTAAACCTTGCTGGCAAGCAGTCATTCCTCAAAGGTACCTTCCTGTCCCACCATTCACTCCACTCCAAAAAAAAACATTCTTTGTTTTGCACTGATTTGGTAATATAATCTCCCCTGTTACAGTTATGTCCACACTCTGGCACATCTAGAGATCTCACATGCTAAGAGTGTGACCCTAATGCATTTTGACCTCCACTGGTGGGAAGGCGTTACATTCATCCTTCTCATCAGTACCGTCATGCTATTCACCTCTAGTATTAGAGCAGCTATTTAGTAATCCATTTCATTGAGGGTTTTCTGTGATAGTAAATCATCCTTGTTCCAGTGCCCCCGGAGGACAAGTCTACCTGCTGTATTAAGATCACAGGAATGCTGAATTCCAGCACAAAACATGCACAGACCAACAACATATATGTCCAGATTTCAACAAATTAATTGCTAGCAGGAGCAAAGGAGAAAACAGGTAGCCTATGAGTCACCTCTGTTCCCTTCTTACCACATGCTCTACTCCAGACCTATATTATTCAACACAAAAAAAAAAAAAAAAAAAAAAAAAAAAAAAAAAAAAAAAAAAAAAAAAAAAAAAAAAAAAAAACCCCA
>JBCJKH010012227.1:12444-25083 GCA_039877255.1 Loriculus beryllinus
CTAAGAATCTCTATATAAGATTAACACTTTGTTTAATAAAATGGCATTCACTAGATCACATTGGTCATCTTAGTGTTTTCCGTACGAATCTTCCTCCAGCAAATGTTATGCTGTTATGTAATGTTCATAAATTTAAGAATTGCTATCATATAATTACAAAATATTTACATATCTCGTAATCCCAGACTTCCCATGTATGTGCCTACAGAAAGACTCTTGACTGATTATAAAAGATCAGATTGTTCCAGGACAATACTAGTTTGCACTGGCAGGCTCCCACGGAGGCAGGTACATTGGACGGTTTTTCATCTCCTGAAGTGCCAGTAAAGGATTTACAGGGTCATGCGAAAAGAAGATGCTAAAATGATTGAAAATGCTACCAGGTTATAGTCACTGTGCTGTACATCTACTTATGACAGAAGTAGATAGATATGGCAATACAGTCACTACAGAAGACAAACCCAACTGCTCTTACATCCTGGACCCTTCTGACTTTTGCGAGGTGATTTATCATCAGTGTCATGGACTTGTATGTATTGAAGCAAGATGAACGATGGTTCACTGGAATATCTGTTGGAAAATACTAAGGAAGAGGTCCAGAGTTGCTGGGTATGTCTTAGACATATATAGGTTTTCATCTAAATTTTACATCAGCAGTAGTAAATAGTAAAGTTAGATGGAAAGGTGTGAGTAGTAACTATTCTAATATCTCATAATTTTTTAAATATGTATGTACCTATGCACAACCCCTACCCCCATATTCTACCCTCTGTGATTAATACACATACCTTTTTCCCTTTCAAAGGGTAAACACAGAACATTAAGTAAATGCATACCCAGAACTTGAAAATATTATTTACTCATGTTCATTCCAAATTAAAAACACCCAAAACATGTACATATCATGTGGGTATTTTAAAAGCAATTTCATCTGAGGGTTTTCCCTATAATTTCCAAAGTAATTTTCTTCAAGGAAACCACTGAAAATGCTGTAGTGTGGTTTGGCACCACTAGGTGGTGCTGCCATTATAGTATTCCTTAATAAAAGCCCGGGATTATGTATCTATGGAAAAAAATTAATATACATAACTAAAAGCAGTCTACTTACTGTAGCTTCTTAATGATAGAGGAGCTTTGTTATACTTGTTTGACAAAGAATCTTAGCCTTCATATGTGTAAATGTGCTCAACTTGTGTTCATGTTTTGCATATGCTTGCTTAAAATGAGAATTTCTACTTAACTAATAGTACAGGATGTCCAAAGTTTCATGTAGGCCTCCTTAGAGAAAGTCCAGCCTTTGCAGTCTTGTATGCCTTCTACTGAGAATTATATTTTACACTGTTAATCATTGAGCTTTGATACCCTACGTGTTATCATGCAAAATTCAAAATAAAGAGAGTTCCTACTCTGAAGAGATTAAGGTCTAGGTGAGATAAGAGTGAAGAAGACAGGAGATAATTGAGGGAGATATTTTGGGTGTTTCAGGCACTACTGCAAATTACAGTCTGGCACTGCAGAAAACAGCAGTTCTTTCAACACCATTTAAAGGGGATTGTACCAATCTTTGCAATGTTTGAAACATACTGTTTGCTGCCAACTGTTTGTCTAGTTGGGAAACATATAAATTGAATCGTAAACTGGCTGAAGCAGCCCACTTTACTCAGATGAAAGGAAGGCCAGAGTCAGTGATTTTGGAAGGAAGTATCTAAGGGATAAACAACTGCAAAAGAGTATTTACCACTGCGGTTAAGTTTCACGATAAGATCTGCTTTTACCATTTTATTGTTTGAAAACAGTCAGATGCAGAATTGGTGTCTAAACTAGAAGCTAAAAGGTGTGAGCGTACTGTTCAGATTTCATTGTTCCTATATTTCTGAGAGGAAAAAATTAAAATATTTGGAAGTATGAATGAAACATTTTCCTTAGGGGCAAAAAGTTGTGTGCTTTTCCCTGCGCTGGGCATATGCTATGAAATTGCCCAACTTAACCATATTTGGTTGGGTTTTTTTTTCAGAAAGCAAGTTGCTCAAGCAGCTTCAAGAAACCAGTAAGCAAGTAACTGTTTAAGATACGTTTAAAGTACGCTAAATTTCTTTGCCCGCAATATGCAAGCAAGTATTTGCATTCAGGTTGCCACTTGTCAGCTGAACTGCAGCAGGTTTGTAAGGGCTCTTAGCTCCTGACAAGTACAAAATAATGCAAGGAACCTGCAATAGAGAATATTTAAGTGAAGTTATACTGTCACAAGCCAGGAGTAGGCACACAGGCAATACCAAACTGACCTGATAAACATTATCTTAATAATTTTTCTGAGTATTAACTCAGAGGGAGGTTTGTAGAGTTGAAAGTGTATGCTGGGACACGAAGTGGAAAAGCTATAATAATATGAGATAAAGCGATGCCCATATGAAAGTATTTCATATACAACATCATACATAAAAAAAAATCAACCCACCCAGAAGCAAGTAATTCTTTGCAAGTGGTCTGAAAAATAGTATCATATGGTATCTTTCCCAATAGGAAATGTTGTTCCTAAAATCTGAATTCATGCCAACATATGAACAGCATTTTTCCCGAGGTGTTTATGGGAAATGTCAAAGAACTGTAGCCAGAGAACATGACTAACATGTTAAAGGAACTGTTGATGCATGTATAATACATCAGCATTGACACATCCACTATTACTACTGTCTAGTCTTAAACAAAAAAGAAGTTTATTTAGGATGAAAGAAATTGTAACATGGAAAATTTAGGGTGTGCAATTAAGTAAAACACCTAGAATGTACATTAAAGATGCTAATATATGCTAGAAGACAAATCTTTCCTCTGGGTCTAAGGGAAGCTGATAAGAACTTTCCTCAAATAAAGTATTAAGTAATAGCATCAGATTTCAGCCATGTTTACACTAGCAGCTAGGTTCCTTTTGGCAATTGATTGTCTGCTGTTTGTTTTTCTAACTGAATTAGTGCTTACTTTGATTTCCAGTTGCAGGTGCAGACAAAGAGAAGATGAAAAAACATTTAGAAAAGTTTTTTACTCTCAATAGCTCAGCTTCTGAAGGTCTTTGTCTCCTTTATGCAGATCGGGGTAATAACTTGAATTTGCTTGAAGATTCTCAAATACTGCAGAGATAGTTTCATCCCAAAGGGAAAAAGGAAACATTAACTTTTGATGATTAGAGAATCAAAAAAGGTATGTAGGGAATTAGTTACATATACCTGTAAGGGTTTGGTTAAAAATCATCATGTAAGATAGCAATGAAAAGGCAATCAGTATTTCACTATGACATAGATACTTCTTTTGTGTTATTGTCACAAACTCATAGATAATAATGTGTTATTGTCACAAACTCATAGATAATAAACGCATGGTAATCATGACAACTATCAAACACCAGTTATTTTCAGATGAAGTTGTATGAAAAAATATACCATTCTTTCACACAGAATTAAGGAACCAAACTCATCCAAGAAATAATCATTTACTGGTTGCTGGTCATCTTAATTTTGCAGTATAAATAGCTATCAGTCCCAGAAAGTGGGGGCAATTATTTGTTTCACTTCTAGCCTACACAGTATTTTAAAGAGGGTTACAAAAAATCCCAACTTTGCAGATTTTTAGGACATTAGTTTAAGCTGGAAAACTTTCTGATTAATGATACCGTTGATTGATCACCTTCTCACCAGGTAAGACTGCAGGGAATGGCTATGTTTACCCATTCATTGGCTCTATGAGATTATGTCAATGCAAGAAAGATCTAATTCAGCCATATTACTCTACCAAAGCAAACGTCTCTAATGTTTGCGTGTTTGCAAGTCTGTAGTTTTCAGGCCCACAGTGAACAGTTTCAGTGTGTTGAATTCCGTTTTCTGTCATCATGGTTGATAAGGCATTATTGGCAAATGTATACTAGAGATTAATGTTTTAATCTGTCATGACACTGGGCCTCGTGAATGCATGAGTAGTATTTGTAATGACTGCAATTATATTGACGTATGATTACATATTATGTATATTTATAACTGGTTTTGGTGTTGGCATTTTAGTATCTAATAGTATAGGAGAGGGAGAGAGCAAATGAAATTCACGCAATTATTTGGCTAGAAAAAAATTACAAATAGAACACTCTCCTTGTTCTACTGACACAGAAAATAGTGGTCTGTTAATGAGTTTCTGCCACAAGAAATTATATCAATTGTTAATTCAGGTAAAATAAAATTAATTCAATGACAGAAAAATGTATAATGGATGGGGGACAATCTTAGGTTTCCCAAATGATGGGTTAGGTCAGGCCTCTAAGGCTTTTTTTATTGCACTGGCTGCTTTTAAGTGGAGAAAATCTTTCCTAGGCCTTTGCTTCACTTTTACGACTACTACTTCAACTGCATAGTGTCAGAAAAAAGTTAGAGAGAAAAAAGTTTCTTATTATTTAGATGTGTTTAAGATAATGGAACAAGTGGAAGCACTCTCCAATCCTTTACTGGTTATCAATATGCACTTGGCTCCTAAAGTTTAGAAGTCTATTGCTGGACAGTTGGACCAGAAAAGTGATGTTTAGCCTCAAGACCAGGGAAAAATGGGAATCCATTATTTATTTCTCAGGGATTTGTAATAGGGTATTTTTTAAGGAGATGGCAAATCAGAAGAGGGTAAGAACTGCTATCTAGAAGGTGCTTCCCTTCGTTGGTTCTTGTGATTCTTGTTGGTGTTTTGAGTGACTAGTGGTTTTGTAACCAAGAAGCCAAGAGGAACAGGTATCAAAGACAGTGATGGTTCAGTATATTCTTCATGGACAGCCAGCTGGAGATTCCTACAGGATGGATAGGAACCTGTAATTGCAAGAAAATGGGGGACTAGTACTTGTGTCCAAACAACTCTCTACCCTTCTGTATGAATGAGCAGGAGCGTGTAAAATGTACTTTAGAAAAACAGTATAGCTGATCTTATCAGCTTTATCAAAACATTTCTGGGGCACGCTTCCATCCCATATGGTATAAAACCAAAAATTGTGTGTGTTTATATTTTCTGATATTTACATAAGAAGATGAAGATTTGTTTGCTCTGAGTTTTGTGGATAGGATAATTAATTAAATATCTCCAGGAAACATTTCATTAAAGGCAAAGTCAAACCTTCTTGTTCTCCCCTCCTTGAAAAAAAGCTTCCCATATATAATGGGAATATCTAATTTCAGTAGGAAACAGTTGTGTGGTTTCTAGGATTATCACACCTCTATGAGACTATTTGTTAGATGTCGTATTGGTTGAAATTTGCAACTGATTTTTGCCTATTTGCTGCTCTATCTGGGGAATGTAGGATTGCCTTGCTAAATGTTTACCATGTTAGGGAGGGATATTGCTTGGTTTTTTTCCTTTTTTTTTTAATCTAGGATATCAGAAGATCAATGAACATCCATCCATCCAAAGCATAATGCTGTGAAAGTTTATTCTTACCTAGGCAGTTTGCCTTTTGTTGCTGTGGTGGAGCTCACTAGTGTTATGTAGATCGAAAATACTGTTCTCTTACAATAGTTCCCTTTGGGGTTTCTGTTTGCTCCCAGTTTCTGGAAGCTAAATATAAGCAGCTATAGTATGCAGTTGCTTATTTTCTCATATCTATTTGGGGGTATGAAGTCTACTGTTACTCACAGTAGTGTGACAACAGTATTAGTGCTATAAACAAGCTAATGACCTCAGTAAAGCAGGAGTAGGTGAGGTCCAAATACCCAGAGCTACAATATAGAACTACTACATCCTTTGGATTTGAAAAGATCAGATCATAAATGGAGGGTTTTTTTCTTATTTTGTAATAAAACACTCCGCATTTCTAAAATCATAACATTGGTCTAAATGGTACCTGGGGAAAAAAATGTATAAATACAAAATCCATGCAGACAGAGTATGAGAAATTGAATGGGCTTGATTTTGCCTATTTTTTTTTTTTTTAATGATAAACATATTTTTGATATTTACTTAAAATAGAATATCTGCAATAAGCAGTTTCTCTTTCATGCCTGTCTTTGCATATAAAATGGAATTACTGGGTGGAAAAATGTACTTTTGAGAAAGTGAAGGTCAACTTTAGCAGTCCTAGCTGGAAATTATAGCTTGTTTTCACAGTTTCAGGTTCCTGTTTCAAGCAAGAATTTGACATATATTCATGTAGGTTCCTTAGTTTCCTCAAAGGTATGAGATGGTGACAGGGAATGGAAATATCAAAGCCTTTCCTTCATGGAATGTGCAGTTCTTCTATTTGGGTATTTCAAGATATTTTCAGTTTTTCACTTAGGCTGCAATGGGTATGTGAACATTTCAACCCATGAAACTTTATTCCTTTATAGGGAATGATATGTGAGAAGCTTAGCAAACTTCCAACTAATCAAACTGTCCCATTTGCTAAAGTGTTGGAGGCTCAGGCTTCCAGCACAGATACATCCAGGTTTAGTTCTCACATTCAGCCCAGCTTTGTGCAGAAAAGGTTTGCTTTGGTTTCTCAGAGTTAGCTGGTTAACTGAGGTTAGTCCGGCATCATGCACTCACTCATTTTGGACCAGGTAACTTCGATTCTATGAAATATCTGCCTGGATGTGGAGATACGAGATTATCTCCTCGTGTTATGCTTCTCTTTCTTGTCTTTCTCATAACTGTACTGTATTTTGGTCAAGTTTTTGCCATATATCGAACCAGGTGGTGCTGACTGTGACCACACTGCCCTGTCACTCTTAGGCAGGACAGAGATCCTCACTCCTCTTAAACTGCCAGGGTTGCGCCTGTAGTATGCAATAGCTGCATGAAGTCGGCATGAATGGATACAAATGGGGAGAGCAAACATTTAAGAATTATATACAGCAAGGACCCCATGTCTCACATGGAAAGAGCTTTCTGCTCCTATTCAACACATTAGGAGCCAGTGGAGGGAAGAGTAGGAGGTTCTCTGGTTGTTTTCCAAGGAGCACATTTTTGCACTATAGAAACTAAATTTATCTATAACTCCTTATCCAAGAAAGAAGTCTCATGTCTCATATCTTCACTTAACTTATGATTCAATGCCATTATCATCAGAGTATGCAGAGAAAGAAATGACCATGAATGCCTTAAAATAAATGAAAATGATAAAGCAATGGCTTAATTCCCCCTGCACTTCTTTGGTTTAGAGTTTTTTGGGATTCAGATTTTAATGTTTTCTTCCTGCCTGGAAACGTATTAATGTAATTCCAAAAAGTGGAGTTTTGAGAGAACATGCTGTATTGCAAAATTCCTAGTAAAGATATTGAGATGCTGCAGCATTTCCAGACTTGTTCTTCTACTTTCAGTGTAAAGTAGTAGAAATAGCATGCATTTCTGCCACTTGTATAGTGATATGTTAAGAAAAAAGATTCACAGCTTAAGATATTTAGTTGGTTTATCTGATAGAGTTGTCTTGATGTTTATCTTTATTCCTTCTAGCATGCTGATGACCATGATTCTGCGTACACAAGGCTGTGACTCATTAAACTGTAGAGGATGCTTACTTTAAGACTCTGTTTTCTGCTAAATTTGGCAGGGACATTTCAAGATGTCAGAGCATTGAATGACATGTAAAAATGTCACATAATCTGTGAAGAGAAATATACTCATTCTAACTTTCAATTCTAAGTCTTTATAGTATTCTGTTGTCAACCATGGATCAAATATTTGTCTATGAATCAAAGAAAAATGGTAATTTAACAAAGCTGGAAACAGCTAAGTATCTGCAGCAACTGAGTACAGTATGTAGAACGTAGGTAAGAATCTAGGTTGGAATAGCAGAGTTCACATTAAAAACATTTCGATGGGATCATCTCTTTTCTTTCAGAACGGCTTATGCTTTATGCTTGGTTTTCTAAGCGTGTACTATCTCTGTACATGGACTCACATTATTTTTAAGGTGGAATATTTGAGTGATGCAGCTGGCATTTTGATGATTCCAGTGAATGAAGGCTTACATACAGTAAACATCTACTTTAGTTCTCTTGAGCTTGTTCTTTTTTTCAAGTAGAAATTAACTATTTGGTGTGCACCAAATAGTGATATAAAAAAATAAAGCACATGCATCGTTTGAAAAGTTCCTTAAAGTCCCTATAATATCCAGAAGCTTTGTTTTCCTATATAATATTTTTTTACTACAAATGCAAACATGCATATTGATTTACTGTTACTAACAACTAGTGACTCCAAGAGTGTTTTTTGTGAAGATGTACAGTTAACTTTTAAATTACTTACTGTGGATCTTTAACTCTTTTGAGGTCTTTACTATTTTTTGCTGAATCTTTATGAAAGTCCTTAGCAGAGTTGATAAAGCCAGCTGGTGGAAATGACTGAGCTGTTACAGGTAAGAATCATTTTCTTGCATTTGTCTGTATTGTATTTTCTGCAGTTCAGTCCTGGTCCAGGACAGGACTATTATAAACATCAGCAATTACTAATTAGAATAGATTGTAATAATGATGTATTTAATGCATGCAGAAAACTGCACTTTCTCAAACTGGAAAGTTACCCTCCTCATTTTGTGAAAAATTAAATCCAAAACACCAAAAGCAATGAGTTGAATCATTCTGAAAACAGAACAAATCTGAAGTGGTAGCAAGCTTACAGTAAGTGCAGGTGAAAGAGCTCTTGCAAATAATTTATAGTGAATGAGTCATTCAATTTAGTTACCAAGGAAATGAAATGAGGTAAAGGGAACTGAGGAGGAAGACATTGCAATTGGGGCAGCTGTTACCATTACATAAGCCTACCTCGTATGGTTATCGCTAATGTAAAACCTTGTGGAGGTATGTTTTATAGAAGATGTTTTCTGGATTTCACTAGTATTTTGTGCTCTTAATGTTGTGTTCTCATCATGTGATATCCTTTGTGTGACTTCACCAGATTGGCCATGTGTTCAACCATAGCTATAGACAGGGATAAACTGGCCCATCTATTAGAGTACACAATTAATTACAGTTTTTAAAATATTTTAATAAATAGTAGGCTTCTGGAATCCTCAGAATAATCTCACAATAATTTCCAAAGCAAGCACATGATTCACTTCCCTGCTCCCTTTCTGACAGATAATGCAAAACTAAAAAAAGCTGTTTCATATGTGCCAAGTCCCTTTTTTTTTCTCATGATGGGGCACATAGAAATTTTGGTAAGTTTCTTGGAAGTATACTGTACAAGGCTTATGGACTGTTCCCATTCATTACTCCATTTATTAGCGAATGGTAACTAACCTGTCACAAATTCAGAGCCTAAGATGAATTTGTGGTTGCCAAATCCACATAAGCAGAAAACAGAAAATAGCTACATGCATCTGAACCAAGCATCCAAAATGTTAGAGGGATGGAAAAGAAATTTGATCTGAATTTTGAAATTCAGTGAAAAATCTGCCAACGTTTTGAAATCCCAGTAAGATATATCATGAACATGACACAGTTCTCAGGTATTCCAGCAAGCTTGCAGTCAAGGGATAGTCCTCAGTGAGGTAGGTGACAAAGTTTTAATGTAATTTTATTTCTTGCCTCTTGCCCCTTTCTGAGTGAGTCTTTATGAACTAGACCAGCAAAGCTTTCTGATTTTAAGCCTTCCCTGTGCTAGTGTATTTGTATTTTTTTTGTATTTGGGACACAAGTAGAGTCACTTAGGTATCATAGTCTATTTCTCGTAACAAGGTAGTGAAGAGATTCAATAGAAGTTGTGGATTTGATAGATGTGGGAGAGAACACCTTCCGGACACTTTTTTAAAATCAAAGTTGTTTCATCTTGCTTTTGTTTTAAGGAAAAGAACATATAATCAGAAAGGTTTTATCTATTATATTTATGGCAGAAACTTCCAAATCTTCCCAGCACCTTTCTGTGGAAGAGCAAAAAGAGTTTGCGTAAGAGCAGTCAGTCAGACAGGAATGCTAAGGCAAACTAGATAATGGTGAAACTGATGTCTGAATTACCCTTGATAATGTTATCAGGTTAAAAGGAAGGGTATCAGTCACCTTTGCAAGCTCTTCATGAATGTTATCCAGGGAGAATGAATGATCTGCAACAGAAAGAAAGAAGTAAGCAAGCTATTTAAGGCAAGCAAGGTTGGAATCAGAACTACTAGATAATAGATTTTGTGTAATTTATTGTTTTCAGTATGTTGGATTTACTGTTTTAAATTAGTCTTTCAACTGACATCACTGTAACAAGGGAGTGGTACTGGCAGTAAGTAAGGCCAACTGACTTGTGGTATTAGTGCTAGAGTCAAGAGTCAGAACAAGACTATGGATGCAAACAAAAGGCTCTGGGGTTGTTTAAGGTGTGAACCTCAGCTTTTAATAGAAACAAGAAATCCTGATTGAAATAGACCCAATAGAAATTGACAAATTATTTACAAGAGCTATCTCACCTTTATTTACTGTTAGCTCACTTTCACATCAGATTTGTTCCATTTTTGAAATGATCCAACTCTCTTTGCTTTTTGTGTGCTTTATATTAGTAGTCAGGGAGAAGGACTTTAGAGTTCTTTGGATAATTTATAGCAAATAATATTATTTATTATGAATAGAAAAAAAAAAGAATTCAATAATAATATATTTACCATAAATATCTCTAATTAACTAAGCTCTAGTAAATGTTTTAAAAACACAATAATTATATAAACTTCAGATCAGAACTTCTTGCTGAAAAAAACCAAAGTTTTAGTTTTCTCTGTAACTGGAACAGAGAATATATACTGCTAGTTCCATGAATGGTAGAGACCACTACTACTGTAATTTTAAAATTATTTCATTAAAATGTATTGGATTATGCATGAAAGATTTTTTGCCACTGGTAGCTGGGAAGCAGATACATTTTGATTATCACAACTTGTGACTCTAAACACACAAGCTACAATGAAAATATTCAAGTCAAAAAATAAAAATTGACTGAATTGCTGAGATCACTCTTTAAAAAATAAATTTTTAGACCAGTTTAGATTAGGAATCATGAGGAAAGCTTCCTGTTCCCAGATGAACAAGCTTGGCAAAGCAGGAATAATAATAAAACAAAATAAAAAATAGATACAACAACAATTTGTGCAATGAAAAGAGTAAATTGTACCTGAACTACAAAACAATAGACTCCAACCCAGCAAGCACTTAAACGTATACTTAATTGTAAGCAGGTGAGCAGTTCATCTCTAACAAGACAACTGATAAGTGAAATGCACATATGGGACTGAGGCCTAAGGTAGGTATTATTGGCTAGAGTATTAATCAATTAAGAAATAATAAATCGATGGTAGGTAAGTACATTTTAAATATGTGTGTTTCTGCTATTGCTTTTGACAAATTTGATTCTTTCCTATGAACTGTGTAAATGAATCATACTGTCGCCAAGGAGATGGACTACAGGTAGGTTTCATAATCCACTTGGCTGCCTTAACTTTAGCTAGTTAAGCTCTTCATCTTATCTTCCTCTGTAGCTAAGGGGGAAGGGAGACGTTTCTGTTTTACCTCTTATCATCCTCCTGAGGTACTGATTTATCTCTTTACAATAAAAGGAGCCTAAGTGACTCAGTTTAAATGAAACTAGGTAAATATAGCTCGTTAACAGCCAGGTGCAATGAAACTTCCTAAGGTCTATTGTTAGAATGAGACAATTATGTGCATACTGAACTTAATGAATCTCATTGCAGGAAACTGATATAAGCATCAAGTTATATTTCTTTTAACTTCAGTTGTGCAGAATCTGTTGCCAAAAGCTCTTAAAAGGCTAGACAGCTCTGCCTCATAATGACACAAAATACAACGGAATATAAGCATTAGGTTTCTAGCCTGCATGTTTGTTACTATGTGCAGTCCTGTTGGCATACAATTTACTTACATATACCTACATTTATACGATTATAAAAAAATGTCAGCGTGAGATCAGACTAATGGTGGGTGTATGTGAGACTGAAACCTCTCCTGTCCACCAAGCAGCAACTTTCAGCATTTGTCACCTGGCTAAAATGGCTTATATGTTCATCCAAATGCAGTCACTCACTTTTGTGGTGTTCACTGGGTCATGCCAGGAGAGTTACCTTTTGCAACGCACCTGAGCCCTGCACATTCTTTGTAGCTTTAGTGCTGATCTGGTCAAGGACAGAAATAACTGGGAAATTACTCATGTTCACTGTTAATCCCAGCTTTTAAAATGTACACACTTTGTCATCATTTTTCATTGTGGTGAATGTGTGTGTCTGGCCACTTCTGTTTCAGAATTGTCTGGTATTTGCCATGGACTCTCTTTTCAGCCCATGTGCTGCAGCCGTTTGCTTTTCACTTGAAAGGACGTAATCATACAAAAATCCCTTCAAAACCAGTTTCACTGAAGAAGAGACCTAAGCAGGAGAAGCAAATATATGAGGTAAGATGGAGAGGAATGTGTTCTGACCCTGAAACATCTGCTCTTTTAAAGGAGTAAGATACAAAGATAATGGGATATTAATTATGTTTCCATATCATACAGAGTACTGAGATGCTGCAAAATTATAGATTTTACTGGACAAGAAAAGTAATATGAAAATACCTAATAAGGCTGAAACTACAGGCAAAATGGGGCATATGGGACAAATACACAGTTGTGTACCTACAGAAAATACCCAGAAATATGAATACTAAATGTAAAGCCAGAAAGAAA
>JBCJKH010012232.1:0-10015 GCA_039877255.1 Loriculus beryllinus
ACTTAACATTACTTAAAACTAATTCCAAAAGTTTATATATTCCATTTTGTGATTTTGTGCCCCCCTTGTTTCAATACCTATTATTTACTCTTGACTTGGCTGTAATCTCCTCCTCCAAATCCTTGAATGCTATTCCCTTTGCTTTTTGCTCAGAATACATCACCTTTGCACCTTTTTTAGAGAGCTCTGGAAAGGAGATCTCAGTCAATTTCTAGACCACCCTCCATATAGCTCAACAGTTCAACAATTTGTACCTCTCACTGCCTGGCAGCCAGCAGTGGGTATCTTCTTACATGATCTCAACTGTGAACATGTTTGGCAGTGGTGTGAGAGAAAGAGCTGCTTAAAGCAGCTGTAGAGCAAGTCCTGTGATACTCTCCATGCCCTGGGCCATTCATATTCTGCCAGCTGCTACTCTTGACTGTGAGTGCAGGAGCAGGGGCATTGCACCACCTCTCCTCCATGTGTCCTCCTGCAGCTCTGGCATTTACACCTCCTTCACACCTCCACTTCTTCTTTTCTCAGCTTTCATATTTTGGTCTCAGCTGAAACCCCTGTCACCAGATTTTCAAATGGTAATTTCCTAGCCAAATTAAAAGAACTGTATTCTGTCCACTATCCTGTCAACTATCTTTGCATTTTTCTCAATGACATAATATATTCTGTGTTGCTTTGCCTCTTAAGTCTGAGCTGTTTCCTGTGTGTCCTAGCTTTTCAGTCACTTATTATTTAGTGTGCCTGTTAAAGATCTTTTTCTTCTTCAAATTCCTATGTGTTTTCTAGGGTTCAGTCACAACTCTTTATTCTCTATACCTTCTGAGGTTAATTTCAATTATAGAAGCCAGTTTAACTCTGAACTTCTTGCAGGCAATGTACTGCTTTAGTTCCTTATTCCAAAAGTATATCTCAAATTCTCTGCTTGTCTGTCTAACATAAATAGCTAGCACTTCAGCTATCCTTCTTTCTCCTGACCCATTTGCCATCCCTCACCTCTCTTCAAACTTCAACGGTTATTTTGGCATAATCAGATTTTTACAAATATCATCATCCACAAATCAAGGTTATGTTAATACTTGCAGATCTTCTGCATACTGCTTTCAACTTTAGCCTTGTATAAAATGGCAGTTTGCCATTTCCTTGCAACGCTTTTCTCAGGTTTAAGAAAAGAGTAAGTTTCTCCTTCCTCCTTCAGGATGCTCCTTAAGGAATTTCATCCTGGCTTTCCTTTTGCTCATTTTTTGCTGGTTATGTCTTTTTCCATTATATCAAACATATACTACTTTTTTTTTCATTACCAAGCCTCTCCAAATACCTCTCAATTGTATTTAAAAGAAAAACTTTGGCTCCTACTCCTAAAGTTTAATTTTCTGTTACCTCTTATTTTTATTGGAATAATTTAGAAACATCTGGCTTTATTGACCTTTAAATCCATCTTTAAAATCCTTCTTTTTTAGAGCCATCTTTAATGAACAAGGGGCTTATAAGAAAGATAGGGATAGACTTTTTAGTAGGGCCTGTGGTGATAGAACAAGGGGTAAGGGTTTTAAACAAAAGGAGGATAGATTCAGACTAGATGCAAGGAAGAAATTTTTACAATGAAGGTGGTGAAACACTGGAACAGAGAGGAGGTAGATGCCCCACCCCTGGAAACATTCAAGGTCAGGTTTGAGAAAGTTGGGGCTGTTCAGCCTGGAGAAGAGAAGGCTGCATGGTGACCTCATAGCAGCCTTCCAGTATCTGAAGGGGGCTTATAGGGATGCTGAGGAGGGACTCTTCATTAGGGACTGTAGTGACAGGACAAGGGGTAATGGGTTAAAACTTACGGAAGGTTTAGATTGGATATAATAGATATGATTGGATATGATCCTGGTCTATGACAATATTATTATTGATATAGATTTCTAAAAATAACGGCAAGAATCCAGATTTATTTATATATATTTATTAGATATATTATTATAATAATTTATGATAACATTATCATGTCATCATATTATATTGTTATATTATGTGTATTAGTATATTAGTGTATTGGTATATTATATTCTCTATAATCTATTATTATTATAGATTTTTTTGTATATTTATATGTGATAGCACATCATGTTATCACATGGAACTGGAGGCACAAAAGTGAAAAGTGTAACGCATGCTCTGGATTTCAGAACAGAACTGGAATCTGGTCTTTGATTATGAGGAATTCTCAGAGAAAATTTATACAAGCATGTAACTGCTTTTGAGCATAAGTGACTGTTTATGGGCAGTTCATGTAGAAGTGGAATACTGTGCTTTGTCCTGCAGAAGGGAATGAGCTCAGAAAAATGCTGAGGGAGGGGGCAAACTGTATGAAAAGTTAAAAATATCCTGTGACCTTTTTTGCTATAGGAGAAAAAAGACCAATCAACAGCACTGAAAAAAGAAAGAAAAGATCGTATCTGCAAATTAAAAAAAAATTGGAATAGACCTGAGTCAACTAAATCCACAGATAGAAGCAAAATGTCTAACCTGTTACTATAGAAAAAAATTGTATAAACTTGTACAATTGGAAAAATGCTTACAAAAGTATTTCTATCACATCTAGAAAAATTGACAAAACAAGAAAACACCTTCAAAATCACTCATTTGCAAGGATTTACAGTTAACATTGTATTATACCTTTCAAAAAATCTTTTTTTTTTGACAAAAAAGTTATATGAGATGAGCATAATGCAGTTCATTCCCCTCCTCCAGTAAAAATATAGATTCTGAGAATAAGAATCATTAAAAAGTAATTTGAAATGTAGCTGTTTGTTTAATTATTGACTACACATTGAATCAAAAAAAAAAAAAAAAACAAAACAGAGAAATGCAACTAACGTTTGTAGTAAAGGCTAATATCTCTAGTAAATAGTCTGGAAAAGAAATTTAGAATGGCAACCACAGTAATTAACAATGACTTAATTTACAGCTATAGCAGCAATAGGTTAGTGAAGTACCTGGGAGGTTATTTTTATCAGACTCCTATCTCAGTGAGATAGGTTTTCTCTTCCTTTGTATGCCATCCATGAATCCCTGTCAGGAAGAGAACAGCATAAAACTGTGCAACTACTCATAGGAGTGTCTATGTATTTTTCTGCTGTATTCTACCAACAGGATTCTTTTCCTAAAATAAGTCTGAGAAGATTCAATCTGAGGTCTTATGCTTAATGAAACAGTCTGCATCTTCTTTTCAGGAAGTACTGTTTCCTAGTGCCTCACATTAGGTAAGGATATAGTTGTTAGAAATGTTTTTGCCATTTATCTGTTTTACAGACACTAGTAGCAGGGAAATCTTGTTGGTTTCAAGGCTTTTTTTTTAGCTTTGTTTAAGTCTAGAAATTAATCTGAAGTACTAAGCACCATTACTTGCTATTCCAACGAGAAGAAAACTTTTTTTTTTTTTTTTTTTAAGAGCCTGTATCTGCCCATTCTCACACTAAGCAAGACGGATTCTTATTGCACAGTTTTTTCCAAGACCAGGACATAGATGGTTTCAGACATGGTATCAAGTTACGCTGTGGCACAAGGAGAGGCAACTTCATACTGAAACAGGGCAGCTGCCACTGAGTGTGACTTCATCCACAGAGAAAATCTAATGGACAAGCAGATTCCCCAGGAGCAGCAGAAGGCTGCAGCCCATGTCCCCCATGAAGGCTACCCCCGTGACCCACTGCTTGGCCCCTCATGCGCTCAAGACACCAGCTCTCCTGCTCTGGCTGCCGAACAGGTAAGCCTTCCCATGAGTCTCTCAGATTCTGCAGCTGAAGTAGCACTGGTCAAGTAATTTACACAGTGTGGGTATGGAATTACACACTGGTCTTAAATTACTTCTTTCAGAATGCTAGCAATAATCTGAAAAATAGTGCAAGTTTTCATGTGAGATGTGCTATTACTTTTACTGAAATAAATCCATTTTGATGTCAACAAATACAAATAATACAATTTATCTGTACCTAGACACCTACTATAGCATGAAATTAATTATTTCCTGGAAGCACTTATTTCTTTTTACTGGTTGTAGAAAAGAGGCCTAGGATGATTCCAGTGTAGAAGTCCGGGCAACAAATATACTTGGATAAATGAACCTCAGATCTGTGTGGCAGTCCACTTCATGTGTTCAGCTACAGCTCACCTGAGACAAGCCCATTAGTCATATTGACCGTAACTTACAAACTGGTTTAGCAGTGCTTTACATCTAGTCATTCACCTCACACATCTGTGGCAGTGTTAATAATAAAGTAAAATAAAAAGAAATACTTCTTCCTCAGCCCAAGACTCCTAGTTGTATCAATAGGATCTATGCACCCAGCCAAATCTCTTATGTGGACACTGCACCAGATGGGAATTTCTGTTCACTCATGCCCAGCTCTGGAGTGGATAGGGCTCCAGTATTTATAACCAGCTATGCAGAAAACCACCTGTTTCCTCTCTTTGGGATGAGCCAGTGAGTGGATGAATGCATCATAGACACTACTATGTAGGACCTAGATATCTAACTAGGGAGTAGAAGAGTATTACTATTAATTTGAATATGAATAACAGTATCGTAGAACCATAGAATCATAGGATAGTTAGGGTTGGAAAGTTCCTTAAGATCATCTAGTTCCAACTCCCCTGCCACAGGCAGAGACACCTCACCCTAGACCATAAGGTTATTAGCCAGAGGCCCAGTGTTTAACTGCATGAACTCAAGAGCAGAGTCCCCATCTGTCAGTATCTTGTATTACTGAGATGAAACAGATGGCAAAGCTAATGGAATTGAAATTAAACTTCTCAGCCTAGGTTTACACATAACTGCATCACCTTTACTGTTGTACTATTGGCGGCAGAAAGAGAAAAAGTTTTATATGTTGTAGTTGTAAAACACCTAAATGTGAAAAATGCAAACGAATGTTACTGCATTCCTCAGGCCACAGGAGAAGATCTGTGCACCTGAGAAGATGGCTGAAATCATTGATAAGTTCACAGAATCATATCATCACTGAATGGTTTGGGTTGAAAAGGTCCTTAAAGATTATCTAGTTCCAAATCCCTGCCACAGGCAGGCACACGTTCCATTAGACCAGGTTGCTCAAAGGCCCATCCATCCTGGCTTTTCAACACATCCAGGGATGGGGCAGCCACAGCTTCTCTGGACAACCTATTCCAGTGTCTCACCACCCTCACAGAATAGAATTTCTTCCACATATCTAATCTAATCTACCCTCTTTCAGTTTAAAATGTTCCCCCTTGTCCTATTATTATATGCCTTTTTAAAAAGTCCCTCTCCAGATTTCTTATAGGCCACCTTTAATGTATTGGAGGACTGTTATAAGGTTTCTCTGGAGCTTTTTCTTCTCTAGGCTGAACAACCCAAGCTCTCTCAGTCTGTCTTCATACCAGAGATGTTCCAGCCCTCTGAGCATCTTTGTAGCCCTCCTCTGAACTTACTCCACCAGGTTCATGTCCCTCTTGTGTTGGGGGCCCAAGACCTAGATACAGTACTCCAGATGGGGTTTCACAAGAGTGGAGTAGATAGGGAGAATCACTTCCCTCAACCTGTTGGTCAAGCTTCTTTTGATGCAGCCCAGCTTTAGTTAGCTGGCTTTCTGGGGTGCAGGTAAGACACTGCTGGCTTATGCTGAGCTTCTCGTCAATCAACATCCCCAGGTTCTTCTCCCCAGGGCTACTTTCTATCCAGCCTCTGTTCAGACTGTAGCTGGGCTTGTGGTTGCTCTGACCCAGGTGCAGTACCTTGTACTTGGCTTTGTTGAACTTCATGAGGTTTGCACTGGCCCACCTCTCAAGTCTGTCAAGGTCCCTCTGGATAGCATTTCTTCCTTCCAGTGTGTTTACCTCACCACCCAGCTTGGTGTCATTTGCAAACATGCTGAAGGTGCATTCATTCCCACTGTCCATGTCACTGACAAAGATGTTGAACAGTACCAACCCCTGAGGACTGATCTCAACTTGGACATGGCTCCGTTGACCACAACCATCTTTGTGCCTTGCCCATGGTGCACCTACAGGTTCCTTAGATAATCTCAAAACTGATCTACATCAGGTGGTTCTTCATTCTCCCACTCTCTGTCCTTGCCTTCTGTGATTGCCACTGTGTGGCAGTGTGGCTGGAGCACTTGCTGGTGAAGACCGTGGCCAAAAGGTCACAGAATACCTTGGCCTTCTCCATGTCCTGGGTGACCAGGTCTCCTACTTCCTTCTGGAGGGGGCTCACATTTTCCCTCATCTTCCTTTTATCCTTCCTTTTATCATCTTCCTTTATGTACCTATGGAAGTTTTTTTGTTGCCTTTAATGTCCTTGGCCAAATTGAATTTTGCCAGGGCTTTAGCTTTCCTAACCTGATCCCTGGCTGTTTTGACTATGTCTCTATATTCCTCCCAGGCTACCATTCTTCCTTCTACCCTCTGTAGGCCTCCTATGTATGCTCGAGCTTGTCTAGGAGCTACTTGTTCATCCATACAGGTCTCCTGGTGTTCCTGCCTGATCTCTGCTTTGTCGGGATGCATCTCTCCTGAGCTTGGAGGGGTGAATAATTGAATATTAACCAGTTTTCTTTGGCCACTCTTCCCTCCAGGGCTCCACCCCTTAGTACTCCTCCGACGAAATTCCTCAATAGGCCAAAGTCCACTCTCCTGAAGTCCTGGGTAGCAAGCTTGGTGCGCACCCTTCTTGCCACCCTAAATATCTCAAACTCCACCATTTCATGGTCACTGCAGCCAAGGCTGCCCTCCAGCCTCACATTCCACACCAGCCCCTCCCTGTTGGTGAGGACAAGGTCCAGCATAGCCCCTCTCCTCATTGGTTCCCCTATCACTTGGAGAAGCAAGTTATCATCAACACATCCCAGGAGCCTCCTGGATTGCTTGTGCCCTATTGTGTTGGAGGAATATAGTGGTTAATATGGTGGTTGAAGTTCCCCATGAGGACAAGACCTTGTGAATATGAGGCCACACCTATCTGTCTATGGAGGACCTCATCCTCTTGGTCTTCCTGGTCAGGTGGCATGTAGTACACTCCCACTACTATGTCACTTATCCATGCCCTGCCTTTAATCCTGACCCTTAAGCTCTTTGTTAGCTCGTCATCCATCCCCAGGCAGAGCTCCTCACACTCCAACTCATCATTGTAGGACATCCCCTCCTCATGTCCCCAGCCTGTCTTTCCTGAAGAGCCTATAGCCTTCCACACAATACTCCAGTCATAGGAGACATCCAACCATATACCTCCATGCCTCCATGATGCCAATGAAGTTGTAGCCCTTCTGGCATGCACACACTTCTTACTCCTCTTGTTTCCCATGCTATGTGCATTGGCACAGAGGCATCTCAGTTGGGCCACTGGTGACGCTTGCTTATTGGCTGGGGTTGTTGGAGTTCACAGCCTGTACTGGAACATGGGCATTTTTTTTCCTCTGAGTGTCTACAATGAAACAGCTGCAAAATGGGTAGGCACTTTCACATGTTCTTATAATCTCAGCCATGCCATTTTAAAATGATTGATTTTTCATCAGAGCTCAGCATTAAACTTTGATTGCAGAAAACTAAAAAATAAAATAGATTTCTTTATAAAGGGAATGGAGTTATATAAAACAAACCCAAAACTACTTCCTTCTGCCAATATAATAAATTGTTTAATGTGTTTTACACTGAAAAAACACCTGGCATATGCCTTATACTTTTAATTCCCAACAGCCTTAACAGATAAAATTAAGTAATAATTCCTGCCAAGAGGAAATTTTGAATGTTATTTGCAGAGTGTCTTACCTAATTCTTTAAAATATATATAGATTAAAAATTAATTTGTGCCATAGTGATAAAATATGCAAATTTTGAGACTGTGATATTTCTTACCTTGCAGTGAGAATTGCATGTTTCTTTATAGAAGCTGAACTCAACATTAATTTCAATCAATTAGGATGATCTCTGTATTGAAGTTCATTGTTTTTAAAGATTTTGAATACTTTACTTGCAGTACAATCAGATCTTCCACATTATTGGCACCACATAAAACTTAAACATAATAACATAATTCTCAATTTAGAATTAATTTTGTAAGTCATGAAAGAACATGAGATTTTTTTATAAGTGTAATTTACTGTAGGGTAGGTACTGTAGGCCAGAGGGAACTAATCCCATTTTACAAGAGAATTTATGGCAAGATACTGTTACAAGGGGCATGCTAACGCAAGATAATGTGATTTATGCTCAATGTTATCATACTGTCAGAATTTGGATAGATGTTATTGTTTATAAAAACCACAGTGTAAAATTGCAGAACTTTTTAATCAAATAAGGATATTTATACTTTCTTTCAAGAGAGTTACCATGTACAACTATCTTCCACAGCTTATCATGGAGACAGAAGAACAAAGACAGAATCACCACTACCCAAGAGACATCTCAGAAAAACTTGGGTCACATCATAGGATATTCCATCTGCTAGGACAAAGGGAAACATAAATAGCAAGCTAGACTTTGGACTGCTTCTACAAGATGAAAATACAGGAGCAACCACCAGCTCTCCATACACTGCGGAGAGAGAGAGAGATGTATCCCTCAGTGGATGTCATCTGGCACCTCATGTCGGTTGGCTGTGTTGTCTCTCTTTTGCCTACCAGGAATCCAGAAGAAACTAAAGTTGCTTAATTCCTAAATAGATTTCTTGATGGAAAATAAACTAAATGCATCCAAGAACAATGGCTCCCTTGGTCTTCCTCTCACTGTCTATTTAATGCCTGTTTTGCACACACACGTATTCTGGTCTTCCAAGGATTTGGTTTAGAAACTTTCAGAGGATAAAGAATACCCAAGATACTATAAAAATTCCACCACTTTACATTAACAATCTCCAAGAGAAATTAGTATGTGTTCTTTTAATTGAAGAAAACCTGGAGCGATCAATTCAAATAAAAAAAAATCCACATGTATGTCCGACATGTAGGGCATTTATTTTATATTATTTTCACATACTGGTACTAATTGTCTGTATTTGTAGAAAGAAATGTGGATTTAATACATATTTTATATTTTTAAATTCATGTCATACAATTGTATATATTTTATACTTTGCGGTAATTAAGCAATGGATTTAGAGGTGTAAGAATAGTGCAAACCCAGTGCTAAGCCCTTACAAGAATTTTCCCCCTTCAACAGTAAGATATCAGTTAGACAGATTTGTTACCTCTTTGCTAGTATCTATTCTACAGAGGTTGAATAAAAAAAACAAAAACAAAACAGAACCCAAAACAACTCAACAAATATCTCCCTCTATTTCTGAGCTTCCATCAGGTGAAGTATGGAAAATTTTTAAAAAAGAAACTTAGTAATGTTAAAGTATACACTTTTGTAAATGGATAAGGTACCTCATTACTATATAAACCTTGAGAATTAAAGCATTGCATCCTTCAACTTTTATAATTAAAATCCTTTTGAATTTCAGAAGTGTATAATGCTGAAATTCGCATAAACATCCTCATAATAGGAGGAGTAGTGGCTCTTGTGTAAAATTTCAATTCCCTTTTTAAAAGACCATTTTTTAGCACTGACGAAGCAGTGTGGTTTTCCTGATTAAAAAAAAAATAATAAAAATTTCGCAATGATAGTCTACTACATAAACTTCACATATGTTTTAGCACTCTGTTTTTTCATGTGTGAATTGCAATTTTACTGTGCTTTATTATTCTACCAAAAACTCAAAGAAGGATGAAAAAAGTATCACAAAACTAAGTATTTCCTTGAATGCATAGTCTGATTTTGCTATGAAACTTGAAATAAACATATTTGTTTCTTTTAACTACTGCTATTTAGTGGAAACAAGGGCATCATATCACAGAACCATAGAATTGTTAGGGTTGGGAACGACCTTAAGATCATCTAGTTCCAACCCCCCTGCCATAAGCAGGGATACCCCACACTAAACGATGCCTCCCAAGGCTTCGTCCAACCTGGCCTTGAACACAGCCAGGGATGGAGCACTCACAACTTCCTTGGGCAACCC
>JBCJKH010012234.1:0-13839 GCA_039877255.1 Loriculus beryllinus
TTCTAGCTATCACTTGTGTTTAGTTGGGAAAATCTAGACGGCACTCCCATCATCTGGTGAATTCCAGCATTGACTGAATACATGAAAGTGTAATAATTCTACAACAACTTAAAAGGTACTGTCCTCAAATTTTAAGGGGATGCAATACTAAAACTTACAGACAATGTTAGTCCTTTTTTGATAGTTTTAAAGTGAGCCTGTAACTGGTGCTTGCACATTTTGTGTGTTTGTAAACATTCAGCTGGGTAATGACTGTTTCATGCAAACAAAGGAGGGATTTCAGAGCTCATTTCATGAAATCAGGCCCTCAGGAATGATACAGCTCCTTTACTCTGTAGTTCACCTACTGTATCTCTTAGTCTCTCCACTGTTAAGCTTTCTACAGTAGAGTAATAGCAACATACATAAAAAGAAAAAATTACATCTGTGCATAATTTCTTCCAATATTATCGATCCTACAGCAAACAATTGCTAGATTAAATGCTCTAATTTGAAAATGCAATTGCAGAACCTTATAAGAAAGATCTCAAGCATTATGGTTTCCTTATGAAAATCTTGCTATTAACCTCTAGATTACATCATCCATATTGCATTGTACTCTGCTCTTGAGACAAAAGCAGACATAATGGCAGCAGTGTTATAGTGAAAATGGACTGTTGGAGAAAGAAGTTTTTTTGGAATTGAATGTCAGTTGTAGGCCCAAATATCTTGGACTAAGGTATTAATTCTCTTGATTGGCAGAAAACCAAATAATGTTAGCAGAAGATATTTTTAAAACAAAGTTTGCAGAATTTTTTAATTAGAAACTCAAATTTTCATGCAACTTTTTTGGTTTTTTTTTGTTAGCAGTCTGTAACTAAAATGCTCTCCTGCTTATTCCAAGTGAATGTTGATTTGCAGTTGGGTCATCCCAGAGCAAATGTGTGATTAACTGATGGGAGTACTGGGTTGTCTTTGTTCTGTCCTGTGTTTTTTAATAGCAAAACATTTACTGCATGGTTGGTTGTTCAGTCTGGGAGCAGGCATAGATTGCTGTGAAAAGATGACACAGTGTCACGTTTGGTTTGGTGTGTGAAGTAGAATGTGTTTTTAAAATGATACCTTTAACCCTTGTCTGTCTCTGCTTACAACCATAAATTCCAATTATCTTACAAACACTGCTCTTTGTTCAGCTTATTCTGCCAGATGTAGAGATGTGCAAAAATACTACTCCTTCAGGAAACAGAGCCAAAATTGTCTTTTTCTTGCAAACAAAGCAACACTTTGCACTTCCCAGTATGATGTCTTCTTAATTAAAGAAGAGGCATTGCTGAAGGTCAAAGCCTGTGACACTTGATTTCACTCGGTGAATCTTACCCAGAGGAGTCAGAGGCAGGAGGCAGAGCTCCCGCTTCCAGAGCACCTGAGGAAAGAATCAGAAAGACGATGTGTATCACATTTCTCTGAGATACTGTGTGACTGCTGCCTGAGCTTTGAAATCCTTGCTCTTAGGCGCTGAATTTTTAGGCTTTAGAGATTGGGGGGTTATTTTTGTTTGTTCATTTGTTGGTTTTTGCAATCAGGTGATTTTTAACTTACTGTTTTGTGACTGTTCTGTAGCAAGAATGGCCATTAGTGATGAGCAAATATATATGTGCTGAGGTTTTGTGTGATACTGCATTTTCAGGGTGTTTTCATGGAAGTGTTTTCATGGAAGATGTTAGCCCTCTCCCACCAAACTTGGATTTGGGGAAAAAGATGTGTTTGCGACCTAGTTACATGTAGAAATGGAGAGCAGAAATGTAAAGGTAATGGTGTGCAGACCTTGGAAATGGGAACTCGTGAAATGGCTGCTGGTTGAGATCTCCCGGGAAGAGGGGAAGTTTTGTCTTTATCCACAGTGTTCATCTAGCAGAAACACAGAGAACCATAGCCAAGGTTTGCACAGAATGGATGAGAGATTTATCTTGAGTAAATTGGTGCAGTTAAAGTAAAGTAAGCTCTGGCTTCAGCTGACATAAAGGGATGTCGGTCCATTTTTCTGTCATTAGGGTAAACCTGTTATGTTCTCAAGCAACTCCATGGTATTCCAGTGATAATTTCAATATTGGAATTTGACAGAAATGTTCGTTGTACTTGCATAGTATAATTTTATATACTTATTAGGTCTTTGTTCTGTCTCGGCTAAATCTCTGCCTTCCATTCAGATAGAAAATAATAAAGTGCACCTCAGAATTTTTCCTTGAATTATCTATTTGAAATGTTTCCAGGAATTGATATTGAGTTTGCAAAGGCTAGAGTGTATCCAGTAAATGGTCTTTTACTCTATAGCTAACACTTCCAGATGCTTTTAGGTTGTTAGGCCCATTCAGAAAGTTTTCCAGTTGTTGCACTAGATACACTGTATGTTTTGATTTGTACTTTGTAATGATTCTGAATCCTGTTCAACTGACAACATGTGTCTTCTCACAGGGCAAATTTATTCTCTGTTATCAGTATTTCTAGAATTTTGATGAACTCTTTGTTTTCCATACATTTTGTCAAGCAATATCCTAAGTTACAGGTAGGAGATCTCCAGTGGTGTGCGATACCTATGCTAGCCTTTACAAGTTGATAGGATCAGAAGAGGGAGATCATTAGCCTGAGCTGGCACGACATGTCTGCAGTGGCAGGAAGTGTTTCTTAATACCAGTGAGAGAAGCGTTCCAGTGCTATTTGCAGATGAAAAAGTAAGGTAACAACATAATTAATTTCTATTTCTGTAGTAAGTGGACTGCTACCTAGCCTAGGAAATGATCCTCAGGGACTCAGCTAATAGATGAGAGACTGAACAGGCACCGCTTGGGCAGGCTGCATCATTGATGTGACTCTGCTGAGCTTTGTTAGTGTTTCAGCTGGGGAGAGGTTGCTGTTCTTTCCTGCTTTATGCCCTGGCTCTCCAATTACTTTGTTCAAAGTAAGAGTCACCGTAAAGTACGGTGTTAAAATTCAGCATATTAAAGAACATCTATTGTTGACCCAGCAACAACTTTGCTTAAAAAAATATTTGTTTATAGGACTAGAATATCCTTTTGAAAGAGAGAAGTTTGATCTAGATGGAAAGCTCGTCATTGCCTATGGTGAAGTTGATAAACCAATTAAATTTTTATTTTATTTTGCTTCCTCAACTTTGTAATTTAAAGTTTTCCCAGATGTTTTTACATGGTAGGATTTTCTCTTAGGGAGAAGCTCCTGTTGCAAGCTTCTCTTACAAATAGGTTTTCCCAGTAATCTCTACATCGCTTGGCATGTTTCTATTCTACTGTCAAAATGCAATGGATTAATATAGATCTATCAGTCTTACTTGTCTACAGTCATCTATATGTGTGCAGGCCAACTCATTTCTATCAGTAGAGCTTTAATCTAGAAAATTGGTCCTATATGTCTGCACTTATTGTTGCATTTCTGTTGGAAACCTGGCAGCTATTTAAACACTTTTACTATGGCTAAAATAGCAGTTAGAGCTTGTCAGGGTAAGGTGTATATTTTATAAATATCAAATGTATCTGCATAAAGAATAAAGCAAACTTTGGAAAATGTGATTCTCTGGATAAAAGGTATAACTTTGCAAGGTTCTTATGTAAAATAGGAAAAGTTCTTGAACAGACTGTCACTATGGCAAAACTTGTAATTGAAGTTTTTCAAGCACTGTCAGAGTACCTTCACCTCTCGTATTCTTGCTCTATTGAAGAGACGTAAATATCCCCTTGATATCTGCTATTCCATTATATTGATGAAACTGTGGGCTAATGCATACAATTCGTTTTTATGCACATGGATTTATTAGTTGGGTTTTTTCCAAGATGTCTTTTATCTTGCTAGTAAGTAGTCATAAAAGGTGTGCTTTTCCTTGTCGTATGTCAGTGAGAAAATTTCTGCAGCTTTAATTTTAGTAAAATGTTTAAACCAGCACATCAACAACATCAGTATATTTAGCATCCCAGCCCACATTTGAAGTAAACATGCGAGGTATGAAAGGCATAAACTCTCTATAAATGTATTTGTATTTAAGATCTTCTTGGATGATAACCCTTGTGGAAAAAGTTGTTTGTTCAATGATTGAGAAGCAGCCTGACTTTTTCACACTGACTCTTGCCAAAATTACCTTTTGCACAACAGTGAACAAAAACCTAATTTGATTTGTTTTATGATGCATAAAGATGAGCTGGAAGGGTTTGTTTATTCCTTCCCTGCTTCTTGACCATAGTTATATTTGGAGCGGTTAATCTTCCTTAGTTTTGCTGGGCTTGTCCTTTGAACAAAGAAAACCTTTTTAATGTCCTCTTTGTCTAATATTACTTCAAGGAGAAGGGTGTGTATGTATCTTCATTTTACTTTATAAGCCTTTTTTCTGAGCAGTTTTCTTTCTTTGGCAGGAGCTGGTACTGGTAAAACAAACAAGCAAAACAATTATAGTGTCTAAAACTTTCTCCTTATTTCACGGTTTACACAGAAGAAGAGAATAGTATCTATGGTTACTGGTGTCCTAAGTGGTCTATTTGCGCTTTCTTAGTAAGATGTGATAATCAGCATTTCTTCAGTTAAAAATATTCTCTTTTACATGTTGGTGTTTCCCATACCTTGTCATCATAAGGAAATAAAACACCAGTTTTCCAATTCTCTAGTCACTTATTTTTTTCTTTCCATTTATTTATTTATTTATTTATTTATCTGTTTTGTGTCCTGTTAGTTGTAATAGGACAAATTGGTCCAAACGTGGCACATTTCTGGGTGCAAGTGCCTTCATGCTTTCAGTTATTACCTACGTCATTGTTAGTCAAACTTTAAAAATGTTATTCCACTGCTACTCATTAATCTGGCGTCAAACCGGAGATGTTATAATTAAGGTGATGGCAGGATTTCCATTACTGACTATTTTCTTCAGCAGAAGGAACAGTTAGTGCCTGCCAGCAAAGGAAATAATATACGATGCTGGCTGCCTGGTGCAGCCATCAGTTCAGAGACCTCAGTCAGCTGAACCCCAGTCTCCTGTCCTGGAGATCATCCTGAGATCATCGCTGAAAGGCAGCACACAGGTAAGGAATGCTGATTAGTTATTATATGCATCCTAAGGAGTGTAAATAACACTTGGATGGGGCACATAGGGCCTGATGAATTGCATATACTCCCCACAGGCTCCTCTTTGTGTCTGTGGACTTCTGCCCTGTTCTCTTATAGGCTGGCTGAGGTGATGGAGGACTGCATCCTGGGTGTGTGGGACAAGTTGGTTTTTAATAAATATTCAGTCAGTTAAAAAAATGCAGCTATTAAATGAAACAGACTCAGATTTCAAAGGAAATGAATTGCATTCAGATTTGAAAAGCTACGAAAGAAATTAAGCTGTTGCTTGTAAAATAATCATGGCATATGACATCAATGTTACAAGATAAAGATATATATCATCTTAACAAATCACCTCAGTTGGTATTATTGGCTTGTACTGAGTTATGCAGACAAGGAACTCAAGTTTATTTCTGAATCACTTTTTGTCCACTACGTAAATCAAGGAATGACATTTCGGTGTTTGAAACATCTGCTTCTTTTCTCTTCTTTATTTTGTGTTTTCACCTCCTGAGTGTCTCACTCTTTTGTGAGTCCCACACTGCATATAGCATGCTTTATTTTCTGAGACTTCTGGTCTCACAGATTAACACCAAGAAAAGCACATTTGCATTTGGCATTGTATGAGTGTTTTTAGGAGGATCACACAGCAGTTAAGGCTGTGTTCTGAAAGGATCCTGCTTCTTGGTGCCATGAGCTTCCAGAAGGTCTGACCACCTGTATGGTGTATCCACACACCATTGGAAAACAGGGTTGGAGTATAGCTTGTAGCATTTACATTCAGAAAAGCATTTATCATGTAAAATCTGTATGAAGTTGATAGCTCTCACTTCTTTCATCAGTGTCTGCAGCTGGCCACTAAAAAGGGATAAATGTGTTTTACCTTTATTTTGTACACCTTTGTCCAGACCATTCCTGCTCTGCAGCAATCCCTACAATGAGTGAGAGTGCATACCCGTTTATGGTATTTTTCATTTTAGTAGCAAGTTCTTACTGACTGTCTTGTGGAGTTCTCATTTACTAAGGCCTGATCTCCCTATTTGCAATCTGTTTTCCTACTTTGGTACAAATACAACAGTTCTGTGAAGGCCATATCAGAGCCCATATTCCAGCCTTACCTGTAATTCCATTATGATGTTCTCATTTTTCTCTACCCTTTGCTTTTAGACCTAGCCTTTGTAGTCAGTTTTCCATTCTCATCATATGTCACTTTTGCCCTTTTTTCTGTTATTATCCAGTCTTCTGAATCTTTTTTTATTACCTAAAACTCCTATAGACCCTTTGACATCCTCCTTCACATTTAACCATTTGCTTGTTTGTCTTGCTATCACTGTCTGTCTTCTCAGTCTGCCTAACTGGATGTTTTTCATTTCAATGTAATTTTTTTCCTTTATGCTGTTCCTTGTGTTTAAAGACAAATCTGAAGAAATCTAAGTCTGCTTATTTCAGAGTTTAATTATTTTCTTATTTTTCTTAGTGATCTGTGACAGGTATGATGGCAGCACTTGTTCACTGTGTCCTAATTGAGTAAAATCTAGATTTCTGTAGTCCTTCTTCAGCGGATTCTTTTATCCAGTCAGAATCATCTTACTGTCACATTGCAGTGATCTTGAGCTTCGGGCATTGGAGTAAGAGAAGGGAGAAAGCCCTGTTCTGCTTTGAGCACTGAATTTGGCTTGCATTGTAGTGGAGAGTGGAGGGCTTTCTTTAAATATTTGAGAGGATCTGTTCTTTCACTGTAACATCTTCTTTCAAGACTTTAGTATATTCTTCATTACACTGGCAAACTCTGTCTCTTCCTCAAAACCTTGATTTTTGTATTGCAGATCTCTTCCTTCCTATGTCTTCTGTTCCAATGAATGCAATTTTAGAGACATGGTTTCTGAGGTGTGATTCCATGTCATCTCCAGTGCCAGGCAGAGCACTTGTTTGCTCTGTTCTTCTGGCAGCTGCCATTGATTCTACATGTTCTGTAGTACTGATCTACATTTCCACCTCCCCATGAGCTTTTCCACTTCATCTTCATTGAGGGTTGTGGAGAGAGGATTGATTTGCAAGGCTGTTTCCCTGAATTTAGAGCAGAACTGTCTGCTTCAGACTTGTATCACTTTATAACCACAACCACTCACCCAGTGACAAAGTAAGCAATTCTGACTTGGTTTAACCATTTCCAAATAAGTATACTTTTTGGCAAGTTGCTGTTCTACAAACTAGTACATAAGTTGAAAAGCCATTTTTAACTAATCGTTTGCGGTACAGATGGTTTGGGAACATATTGCCAGTTGTGCCAGTTCCTGAAGACTGATGGGTGGTATTTACAGTCTCACAATTTACATTTGTGTGTGGTAATTAGATTTTTCTTAATTAGGGAAAGTGGGTGGACAGTTTTGTCACTTAGCAATGTCCTCACCAATTAAGAGGATCAATAACTTTCTTCATGGAGCCTCTAGACCAAATATACACAGAGCAGATACTTGAAGTGGCATAGATGAGTAAGGTAATTGCTTATCTGAGTTGTCTTCAGTAAATGAATGCTGTGTGCTAAAGCAGAGTCTAGTTTCAGCTGGATGCAAGTCAGCAAATACCTTTTTTCTGTCTAGCTGCCTTTTTTGAGTGCTATTTTCTTCCTTATAGAGAAATAAACTCCTGTGCAGAGCAAGACAAAGACCCTCAAACACAGAAATCTTGCCTCTACCATTTTTTTAAGTTTTTAAATTTTTTTTGTTATTATTTTAAAGTTATATTAAAGAAAACATAATCTTTGTACTGCCTCTTCTGCACTGCCATCATTTTTACCTTGTGAGGCGTGCTGCAGATGACCCTAGGGTACAGATGATTGCACGCTGTGTATTCTCGTGCTGCTCTTCAGAGGGCTGGAGTTCAAATCATGCTCAAAGCCTTGTGGCTGCTCAACCCTGATTCAGTTAAATGTGAATTCCCAGAGCTGTGCTGTGCTTTCCTTTTAAAGCACAGAAAATACCAACCTGTGAGACTGTTGTACCTAATGTTGTCTTTTTCCAAACATAATTTTTTGTTTTTATCTTGACTGAATAACTTAAATGATTGAATCTTTTTATTTTTTGTTATATTTTATTAAAAGAGGAGTGCAGGAGAGTGGTATTTAATTTACAATTACAATAGCCACCCCATTGTTGTTGTTAATAGTTTGCCATTAAGAGACTTTCATCCTAGAAGATCAAAAAGCACTTTATAGACAATGTGCAGTGATGACTTAGATACTGCTGAAATGAAGCTGTCTCCATAAGGAAATGCAGAAGAGCATCAGAAAGGCTGGGGTAGCCTTTTAAGAAAAGAAACAAAATGAAAAACAATTTCTCTGCTTAGAGGAAAATCTTGAACTGTGGGGGTTGTGATAACTGAAAGTGATCATCTAAGTGATTATTTCCTTGAGTTTTATGTAGATTTGAGCATATCCAGGTGGGACATGGGAAAACCCTTAGCCTAGACTGGAAAAGGTTGTGGTGTAAAAATGAAAAACTTGCGAACAGTTCCATATTGCTCCCTGATTCTACTTCCCTCCATTCCCAGAACAGAGGAGCACTGGGGAAGAGAAACTCCAGACTAGTATTGCGATTAACAGCCAAGAGCTTTGAGAGTAAATGACCTTAATTTTTGTAGGTGAACCTGAAGAGATGGATCTCGATGAATAGTTTCTAATGACTGATGCTGAGAGGTGACAGGCAGACTGGGGACTGTGTAGAAATGATGGAGACCTCCAATGAATATGAGCTATTGAGGATGTTAGCATCGTTTGAAAATTCATCTGATTTTAATTAGAGAAGCCAAGTGGGATTAAAATTGCAAATTAAGCTATTGAAAGCTATTGAAGTTGTCTAAGCAAATAGTTTTATTTGCCCTCAGTTTGTACTGTTCAGCAGCTGACATTATTACTTGGATCACAGTTGTTTCGGAGGTTTTTACTGTGTGTCAATTCAGGATAAAGCATCTTCTTTCTCTTAAAGAATGTAAAAATGTAGAGAGAGTTTCCTGCCCTGTCTCGTTAGCTTCCTCCATGCCACACCATGCAATATTTCATAGTTTTCACTGCCTTGTTCCTCTGGAAGTTAGCAACTCCTCATCCTGTAATAGTGCATTGAGTTATTTCTTCAGATAGCTGTAGAAGACCAACTGATGCTGAAATGCTGTGTTGCCTTCTGTCTCTTTTGTCTTCAGAGCAGCTTTTTGAAGCAAGTACAGACTCAGGTTAATACACTACAATTAGACTTTAACCTATGACAGCTTACAGATCTTATGTAAAGACACTGAGTTTTATGAGAAATAAATTTATGAACAGTGTTTTCAAGCCGAGAGGGGCTTTGAAACCCATCTTTTAGATGGTGTCTGCTGGGAACTGCTGCTCACGTGGCTGAAGTTGGCTCCCCAGGGGAGCTGCTTCTTTCCTACGCAGGTGGTAAAATACTCAGTAGTGTGCAGAGAAGTTCATTAATTGGCCTGTCCTTCATCCATTCTTGCCAGCACTCTGCCTAACAGACATGGATTTTGGCAGATGGATATGATAACGTCATTATCTGGAAATAACTGATGCACTACTTGATCTTGCTGTAGGCATATTTATTAATATATAAACTTGATTGCTGCAGCCAGCTTCTCAGCCTGCTGGGTGGGTTTTTGAGCTCCCTTCACTGCATGTGTATGGAGCAGTTGTGTTCCTGTTTCACATCACCAGCCAGGTATTAGATATGGCAAGAATCCCAGCCCAGTTCTGCTGGTGGAAGGAACCTGTATACCTGGAAGTGAGGAGTAAGTGAGAAGCCAGGATGCAGCAACCTTGACTCCTTCTAGAGTCCTTTGCATTCATGACTGTTTCAAAGACAGTTTTGTGAGCTAGACCAGCAACCCATGCTCTGCAGGTGACCCTAGTGAGTGAAATCACTGATAAACAGCAGCTATTCCAGCCTGCGGTGAGCAAGAGCTACAGTAAAAGCGTTTACCTTTTGATGCTTTAAAGAACTTCCAGGGCATTCAGAGTGGGATCTTAAATGCATTCTTCAATAAAAGGAGAGCCCTGTGAATCGTTACCCTTGTTTACAAGTTGCTAGAGGTAAAATCACAGGTAAATTGGGGGCCTGAGAAATTTCTAAGGAATGTTAGTTAATGAAGTGTTGCAGGATTTTACAGCTGGAGCTCAGCAGTAGCTTACACAGAAGGAAAAACTTGAAAAATGGGTAAGGGGCTACATGATGCTTGAGCTTAGTAAAGCAGGAAAAAATGAGATATTGGAGTTAAAATACAGTCTGGAAATGATTAAAGATATGATCATAAGCATGTTATTCATGAGAGGGTAAGAAGGAAAATCAAGAAATATTTATGCTTTTGTGGAGACTCATTAAAAGGATGGAGCACTGATCACAGAGGATTTCAATTACTTTAAGATTGACTAGAATAAGAAGTGTTTAATGCTTGAGAAAAGACACATGTTGTAGTGTAAGATTGTTTGCTCTTTTAATTTATATAAGCAAGTCAAAACAAAAGAATATCTCAGAGAATATTTTGGACATAGTCCCAGGAAATGAAGCAGGACCTGTATGATAAATAAGATAGATGCTGGTGAGCTTTTATAAGGTTGAGTGATCATAATGCTGTTGGATTTGAAATATTCATGAGGCTACAATATGTACATAGAGTAGTGGCACAAAAATATTAAACTTTGAGAAGTCAGTATTCGAAGAATTGTGTAATGAATAGAAGAAAATTGATGGGGATGCAACTGTTGTCCCCAAAACTGTTATAGGAGAATAGAAGAAATGTTTTTAGGAACAGATAAGAAAGATTCAATCTACATTCTTTCCAATAAAATGTAAATGTCAAACATGTCATCAATCATCTCGAGGCAACATTGTAGCAGTGAAATAGAAGACTGCAAAGGGATTAAAAAGAAGAACCAGACTTGGTAAATTATATAAAAAGGAAAATAGCATAGGAGCAAAAATAATACATGAAAAATACAAAGTGAGACTTGCAATATCGTACAAAATAGCAAGGCAATTATGTTCTGAAAATGAAACTTTCTTTTCCTTGAAAATCATAATGGGAATTAGGCAGATTATAACCAAGTGAAGTTCAGTTCAAAAATAGCTCATCTGTTCCTGACACTTTATGGCTTTCTAATATGACTTTTTTTTTATCTCCACATACATCAGTTCTTGTGCTTCAGAATTATAGTTTGCATGGGTTTGCTGACCTACCTTTCTGACTAGGATGAGCTCTAAAGAAGATGCTGTTTGTGACTTTAGCGTTTATTTTTCCTGTGCAAATTACCAGTTAATTCCTAGTATTCTCCTATTACTTTTATGAGCATGCTGCACATCTTTTGAATTTACTGATCTTATCCAGGATATCAATATCTTAAAACTGGATTAAGTTTAACTCTACATGCTTGATTAAGGGTTACATGGAAACAATATTCTCTTCTCCCCATGCTAATCAGGAGTACTTAGACATTGGGTTTGAAATTAAAGGTTTACACAGCGAGTCTAGTCTACATAACCACCTCAGTGATGCCCCTGGTGTCTTGCCCTGATAGCCAGAAAGTAATATTTTGATTATCTGAGGGGCAAAGCCAAAGCACACAGACAGATATTGCCAAATATAATGTCTTGTGATTATGCTTTTTCATAGCAAAGGGGGCTTTAAGCATTAGGTTACTCTCACTCTTCAGGAAGTTAATATCACACGCTCTCAAAAATTAAATACTGTTTGCTCACAGTCACTATTTTCTATTAAGGGCATGCAAATGGCTGAAAATATTGGTGTAGAATTACTAAGAGAAAGGGAGTCAATAAAAATGAATTCCTGCCTTACTGATTGCTGGTACTTCTTGGATGGCTTAGCAAAGGTCCTACGTGCACAGAAGCAGCCCGCTGAAGTCTGTGGAGTTATGCCAGTGCTGAGTATTATTTGAAATCTTTATACACGAACAGAATAGACCTCTCTCAGTATGAACCACTGTATTTTCTCATTAATTTGCTGTTGATTTCAGTTCCTTTTCTGCAGTAGTTGCCAAGTTTTTCCTCCTCAGTATTCTGAATGATGCCTTGTTTTGTAGCAAATAACTCTTCTATCTTTACATGCAATATTAATTATATGTCAGTGGCAAATACCTTGTGGGATCTGATGGCTCAGCTGTGTAAATGACTCAAATTCTTTATTTGAACCTCATTTACTCTTTTCTTGTGACTTACTCTATGCCAGGAGCAGTAATTACATATTTCTTATGCAAGACTGATGGTTCCTGATTGTTTCACAGTTATTCCAAAGATTAACTAGTGTTATCTGCTGTGCTCTTCAATTGCTCAAGTGGAGTTATAAGATGTCTCACATTTTTGTGTCTAATTAACAAGACTGACAGATTTGGAACAAAAATTAACTTGAGACCTTCCTTGTCTCCTGAACTAAAACTGTGTTTTTAAACAATATTGTAGCCTGGCATCATTAGAATTTTGTAATTCTAAATTGATCTTTCAGACTGTCAAGGAATTCTCCATGACTGCAGTGAACCAAAAGATGAATATCCAGTTCTAATCACTATTTTATTAAGGTTTTTTATTTAAGTGAGGAAATAGCTTAATGATCACTTATTGTTGACCACCAGCCTGCTCTTCATAAAAGACTGGAGTCTCTGTCAGGGGAAGGGAACTTTTCACCTCCAGCACTACTGCTATGCAGCTGAAATGGTTACTTTCATTACTGGAAGGCTCTATTTTCTACAGATTGCTGTCATTCTGATTAATTAACCTTCCACACTATTCCTTTCAGGTATATTCTGAACATATAAGTCAGTGTTTATAACTTGTCCAGTACTTGTCTTGTATCTGAAATGCCCATGTGTCCCATGTCAAAGAGAGACTTTTGTGTCTGCTTAGGAACTCCTACCTATCAAAAAGAAAAAGAGAACCACAAGGAACAAAAAGACAGATGAAAAACAAGTGGTGAAAATGAAGTCAAAAGAGTTGATATCTTTCAAGGTTGAAGCAGGCAAACATGTAAACAAGCTGGTTTTAACTCTCCTTTAGATCATTCCTAACTCCTAATTTCTGTGGTTGTGGACCCGAAATTGTGTATAGAGAGCTCAGCTATGGCTGATGTACTCTGGGACAGGGATATTATATTTTAAAGGCATCCATCTGTGAAATATGGTTTGGGAAACACAGCTTGCAATATAAAACCTTCAAGCTTTGCCTTCTCCCTGTCCTGTCTCCCCCTCTCCATGATATCTCTGCTATATAGGAAACTTTTTTTTATGTAAAAGTTATTCCACAAGATTGCAAGGAAATACTAGAAAAGCAAATATTTAGTATTTTGTAGTTTATAGGCAAGCTTGGTTAACTTTGTTCCAGTTTTATATTTATGGAATCTTGTTGGTGATGATAAAGATCAAAGTAGCCTGTCCAATTAGTTGTACATATATACATCAGTGAAGATGTTTCACAAAGTCCTAAATATACTGACACCATAGTGAAGACATGCCTTTTAGTGCAGTCTTATGGGTGTGCCAGGTTTGGGGTTTGTCCCTGTCGTGGTTTAAGCTCAGCTGGTAACTCAGAACCATGCAGCAGCTAGCTCATCCCCTCTTTCTTCACTTCCAGAGGGATGGGAAAGAGAATTGAAAGAATGTAACTCCCAAGGTTGAGATAAGCACATCCCAGTAACTAAGGTATAACACAAACCACTGCTGCTGCCACCAATAATAATAATGATAAGGGAAATAACAAGGGAAGA
>JBCJKH010012235.1:12587-36406 GCA_039877255.1 Loriculus beryllinus
GAGGGTGCTGAGGCGCTGGCACAGGGTGCCCAGAGAAGCTGTGGCTGCCCCATCCCTGGCAGTGTTGAAGGCCAGGTCCCTTCCAACACAAATTTATCTGGGATTTTGATGGCCTTTTGCCTTAGAATAACACAGCAACTTGTTCTGTGCCTTGCAGATATCAAGAAAATGTCAAGCTGCACATATTGTATATTCACATTAATATTGTATTGACTGGGGTGGGGGGAATGTAATATTTATGAGATTACAGGCAGGCAGGATTGGGCACCTACAGTATTCCCACTGGGGAATAGCTGTTTCTCAGGGAGTGGACTGGTTCCCTTACAGGCAGCGAAGCGCTAGTGCCGGGCCACTCCCTGGATGTTTGTATCCAAGACCGTCTGGTACAGCAGAAGGATGGCAAAATAAAGACTACTGTGAAAGCTCTGGTAATAGTCAATGAGAAATACACGTTTCTTCCTAGGAATCTATTTTTGTCATGATCTGAGAGTGGGGTTTCCAAAGCAAGTAGCCTGATCTCTTTCCAAACTATTTTTCCCTTGGACTTCCTTATTTTTCCTGTAAGAGCGGACACATTATGGTAACATCAAAATAAGAAAATGCTGTGCAACACTTTGAGACACACAAAGCATGGTAGCAGACCAGTGGTGCTACTAGAAGGATAGAGGATCAAGGAGAAAGAAATTCAGAATTCCAAAGATTCCAAAACATGCCAAGATAGTGTGGGGTGTCCCTGCTTATGGCAGGGGGGTTGGAACTGGATGATCTTAAGGTCCTTTCCGACCCTAACGATTCTATGATTCTATGATTTTCCCCCTTCTTAAGGCAAACTGAAGGTTTGCAGATTATACCACTGTGCTGACAGCTAAATGCAGAACTGCCATTACAAGTACTTTGTAAGCTGGTTGCCTACGGTGAAGCCTCTGGACTGAAAATGCAAACCCGAATAAACTTAAAGAAATTTTCCATCAAAACCCTGTCAGGAAGCCAACCTGTTCTCCTGGATTTCCACCTCCTGCCCTCTTCCCCCCCCCCCCCCCCCCCCAGTATCTAGATTACCACAAAAGGATAGTGAGCAAACTGCCAACTAAACCAGAATCCAAAACATTTTCAACATGAAAGCTCCAATTATGATTCTTACAACTACAGGTTCAGTGCTTGAAAACCTTTAAGAATACACCACTTCAGTGTTGCACTGTGTAACAAAACCTCCAATGATGAAAGTTGGTTTCTGAAAATTGAAACAATACTGCTTCCACTGAAACAAAGCTTTATCTTATCTGTAATTCCTCACAAAGCAAACTCATTTTTGTGAATAAATACATAGCATAGGCACAAAATTACCAAGACTCTCTTTTTTCAGGAAAGGTAGAGAAGTAAAGTTAAAAAATCAGAGGTAACTGTGATTTTGGCCCTCTCTCTGCTGATCATTCCAGCAAGCAGTATATATCCTGTGTAAATTATAAGAAAAAAACTTACCAAAGTCTGAGTATTAGTAAGACGAGTTTCTGAGCACAGAAAACTGTACTACATTCCCATTTAATAAGCTATATAACTAATTCTTTCCACATGACTTTAATTTTGCCTCTACAAAAACACACAGGCAGAATTTCCTGAAACCCAGAAGTTAGTGTTCTGTTCTCCACATTAAGACAAGAGATCTGTCCATACCTGCTACTACATTTTCAAGCTTTATCCAACTGAACTGGATGGAATTGTTCATGGTCACAACCACAGCCTTTCTTTGCAGCACAAAGTAACTTGAAACTTAACACTATGCCAAACTTGCATTGCTACAACCAGGATCAGAATTTCTCTGCAAACCTTGATGACCACTACACTAGAGACGACAAAACTATAGGTAAAATAGAAAAAAACCCCCACTTTATGACTGAAGAGCCACTTCAGATATGAAGTTCTGCAGTAACAGATAAAAACCCAAAACACCTAGCTTTAGTAAAAGGGAAAAAATACAACATCTCTAATTGTAACACAAAAGCACCCTTGCTTTTACTTAGAAACATACAAATGCAGCAAAATAATACCATAAGTATTTCATGTATACAATTTAAACAGAAAATCCAAATTTATTTTAAAAAAAAAAAATAATAAATAATAAAAAAAAAAAAACCAGAAAAAGACAACTGAATCTTTTAAGGAAAGTTCCTATCTTTTACTCTCAATTTAAAATACTTAAAATACATAATGGATCTCTGGATAGGAGAGCTCTCATTAAAAAAAATACTGACTTTCATGTGTGAACAAATTAACTGTCAGTCTCAAGGGGTTTGTAAACATCAATCAGTTTGTGAAGTCTGCTTACTAGCTACCTCCTGAGGCAATTGCACCTGAATCTCAAACTAGGACAAGTTTGTTAAACTTAACAAAAGCAAGCAATTTCTCTTCCAGGTCTCTCAGCCTTTCTGTAATTCCATGTGAAATCATGAACAGTCTGCTCAGGCAAAATCACTCACAGTTACTTCTTTCTGCTAAAAGTGTTTTCGCTTAAAAAGTTGACCAAATGCCTAATATAAGTGAAAGAGCATGACTCAAAACAACATTTTAGACTTTCTTTCTACCTTGTACAGCTCTAACATTTGTAGAGCTATTCTACATCAATGCTACTGCATTTGAGAGGAAACAGAGGGTTCACTGGAATGCCACTGGTACTCAGTTGATGCATGTAAACCCATCAACTATTTAAATGGAAGATAAAGGCTGAAACAAACCTGCTCCTACAGCGTAACACATAAGCCCTTTAATAATTTCTTAAAACAAGTATTTAAAAACAGTATTCTGTTAATTTGCTTTGATCAGACAGCATCTTCCTGGAATCACAAACAGAAGGAGAAAATTAAGTAAACGGTACATATTTTACTCTTATTTAAGAAAAGGTGTTGGGGTTTCATTTCAATGTTCCACTTAAAAATTTACAGAGACACAAAACCAGGCTGAATGCACTAGAAATTTAGTACAAATTGCATGGGATGCTGATGAATAACAAACGAAAAATCAAGCGGAAAATCTACCATGTTTTGGTTTTATTTAATTGGGTCATCTTCCCCAGTTAGTAATCTACAAGTTACTTACAACAAAAAAGGAACAGAAGTTTTAGCAGAGAAAGTCTTGCATGCTTGAGAAAGATGTGTAAAGATGGCTGCCATATTTAAAGCTGTCATATGAATGATATATATATATATATATATATATATGACATAATGTCAAATGAAATATCTCATTTCATTTTTCCAAGAAGTGTTCCTTTCTGAATTTGTTCAGATATTTTAAGGCTAGAATGAATTAGTATTGTCTTTAGCCTGAACTGCTGAGACACTGCCACTGACACTTCACTCAAAATTCCTTCTATGAGTTTTCCTGATTTTAAAAAGAAGAGTCTGTGCTAATTTAACACCCTGTGTGTGTCTGAGCAGTCAGGGGATTCAGACAACAGAAAGAATGTATTTTCCTTGAAGATAAAACAGTATACTGAGGAGGATGCATGTAGAAAAATGCCACTCCCTGCCCTGCCTTCCTGGATTCAGGAAATACTGCAGCTGAACCACAAAGGGATTTCTTTATCCTCATGGAAGCTTTTACATTCACTTCACTGGTTTCTGCCTTTCAGTTGCTAGACAGGGTGATGAAAGAAAGCAAGAGATTCTCTCCTACACTCTCCCTTCTATAGTTTAAGTATTCCTCTTTGCTACTGCAGTCCTTTTGAAGGAAGGACACTCAAACACTAAATCTGAATTTCATCAGCATCTCTATCTTTTTGACCAAGAACAGATGAAATAACAATAGTTAAAAAAAGGACCAAGAAGGAGTATTTGGGCTTTGATACATGTCATTACAAAAAACAAAACTCACACAGCTTGAGAAGGAAGTCAAAGTGTGAGTTATGTATTAGAGCCTAAAGGTTAAGTATACAGAGCCCAGCAAGAGCAAACGCCAGACTCTAAGCAACTTGGAGGAAACAAGTAGCAGAGCCTCACACGTATTTCAGTGCATCTCAGCCTTCTTTCTTCGTTCAAGTTTTAACTCCATTTAAGCATTTCAGACACAAGCACTTATCCAGCTCATTCCCAACATCTTATTTATCTGTACCCCTTCACTCAACTGCTTTTTTTTTATTAAGAAGCTGACATCACATGATTTCTTGTCCAAAGAAACCTTTAAGGGGTAGTTATGCTCAGAAAAGAATTCTTTCCAAAATGGAAATACTGATGGGCTGCTAGAATGGGTAATCACGATGCATGGGGTATCATGTCTTCCACTGCTACTTTACATAACAAAGCTAGGGATATTCTTATCTATCTGTATATGCTTAATCATTTTTTGATTCACCTGTACTGTTATGGAAAAGACAAAGGGATGCTGTGGAAAAAAAGATCTTTAAAGAGTTTTTAAATAAATTACTCAATACTGTTACTTTGTTCTTACTAATACTTTTATTAGCTAACCGCTTTCCAACTTTCCTTTTAACTTCTATTCCTGATTATTTCCCTTTCTAAACTGAACAATCCTCATTTTCCACTTGCTTATTATCTAATGTCACTCCAAGTTCTGGAGAATTTTGGTGTTTTCATCTTTCTGTTTCTTTGTTGTGACGATTTAAAGATACGATCAGATCAGTTTAGAAAGTACACCATTTAAAAGGTATTATTGTATCCTATGGAAATGGCATCACAAAATAAGCTTCAAGTAGGCATTTGTATATAATTAGGTTAGCCCAGCTTACCTTACACTTTGTCAGTTACTTCAGTAGGAGCCCTTTAGTGTCCATTATATTGCTCCTCTTACTATCATGGTCCTAGCATTGCATGGGACTTTTGAACTGCAGTCAAACCCTGAAAAGGAAATACGAGCATTTCCTTCCTCTTCTCCCTATTCTTAACTTCTTAAAGCCCATACTTCTGATTACAAAGCCAGACTTTACTGAAAAGGTCCATCTTCAAACAGCCAAGAAATAACCTCACATTGATTTATCATCTTGAATCTTTCCTTCAGTACTAAATCTATTATTTCTTTCTCTTTTCTGGCATTAGAGTGTGCTAGAGGAAGGAAAAGACCCTCGGTTGTCACCTGCCCCAGGCTGGGCTAGAATGCATACTTTTCACGGCCATATTCCAATGTTCTGTATTTTTGATGATAGAATTCCGGTCTATATCCCAAGTTCTCAGAACATCTCTTTGCCTCCTCAGACAGCAGTTGCATAGCGCAAGTAGAATAAGATGACATATATGAGGCACTCCTTTCTCTGCCCAACACCGTATTTTGACTACATAACAAGTGGACACCACACACTGAGCTTCTAATTTTTACAAATACCATTTTGTGACAAATATTTTTTCTCCTCTCCATTTTTAATCAATATCTTCTGTTTTCCTAATAAGGCATAAATATTTTTAGCACCACGTTCTGGTCCTCCTCCCATTTTAACATTATTTTCTTACTATTTTCATAACATATGATCCAACATTATTCATGCTGTCTTCTACCTCTTCTTATACACAAAAAAGTGGTGAAACCAAAAGGAAAAGATGGATCATATTTAAACCCTTTCTTCTAATGCATAAAAACCAGACACACATTCCTAGAAAACTGCCTCTCATCACACTACAGTTTCACATAAGGCATTTTGATCTGTGTTTCATGTTGAAGTGTAGCAAATGAGCAGCCACATAAAAGTAGGAACTGAAGAAAAAAGCATGCCTTTCCCTTTAGAATATCTGAACTAGTTTCTTCACACCTACCACAAATCAGGAAATAAACTACTTGGTACCACTGCCATATTTGGAGACTTTACCTAAAATAAGAAATGGGAACAGGGCTCTTCATTCTTAAAAAAAAAAAAAAAAAAAAAAATCCCTGAAAACCTTTAAATCCTTTTTAATGAAATCAAATTAATTATAAATTACAGAACTAATATGCATCCATTTCCTGTGAAAAGTCAGCCTCCTCCTAAAGAAAACAGTCTAAATATAAGTCGGAATCATGGTTATTTAAAATTTTTTACTTCTTCGGGAAGGATGAAGGCTGATACTTCTAACTCAACACGCAGAAAGAATTTTAAAGATACATGATCCAGAAACCTCACCTTTTTCCTTATTCTAAGTATACTTATTTTTTAACTACAAAACCAAATGAACAGAGGTCCTGGCAAACAAGCACCAACTGTATGACATAATGGGCCATGACCTATGCTATGAATCTTCCTATGAGATCAGAATTATAAAGGAGAGTCTTTTTTCAGGTCCAGAACTACAACACATTAGAACTAGATTTTAGTGCTAACACACATTTCCTCAAGTGTCTAGCTGGCAAATGACAGCTACATCAAACATGCCATCATAAAATGATGAGAACAAGATGTCTCCAAGAGAAAAGTAACCAATTAGGATTGCAAACGTAATCGTAATTTTCAGTTCTGCTTAGACATGTTCTTGAAATATCTTCAGAGGAGGAAGCCCTTTCAGAACATAGATGTTTACATGCATTTATTTTACCTGCTACTTTCTACAGTGGTAGAAATCTCAAAGCCATAATAATATTGTTTTAGACTGGGAAAAAAAGAGCTTTGAAAACCACTGTGAGTCCTCCCCAACAGCGAATCAAGTACAGCACAGGCTAGTCCAGTATGCAGGTAGGAAATGTGTAAAAACACAATAGTAAAACCTGAATTTGCACGAAATTAGCATCATCTGGCAACTAAACATGAAAAGAAAGCTCTGCAAAAGCTGGCTGACATTTTTCATGCCTACTACTTAACTGAAGCAGTAAAACTCTTAACCAACCTTCAAAAAATTCTGTGAGAGAGCAGCAAAAGCAGGCTGCTCCCTGAAGAGATGGGAAGCCAGGTGTCAAGTGTGCCAAGAAGGGCAGCAAAGCAGCCATCCTCACTGGCCAGGACTCCATCCCACTGCCACCACAACACAAAGCACGTCAAATCCAGGAATGCCAGGGTCCAACAAGAATCACTGAACAAGTCTGTGGTGATAAGCAAGTCCAAGGTCAAGTCAGTCCAAGAAGTCAGTCTGTAGATCAGGGTGCAAATCAGCAGGGTCCATGGCCAGAAGCACACATGCCTGTGGCTAAGCCAGACACAGGTACATCTCCAGGGTAGTTCAAGCAGTGACCAAAGGCCCAGGGCTGAATTTAAATGGGGTTCCGGTCAGATGAGCAGAGATGTGAGGGGAGGCCCACCATGGTGAGACTGGTCAGGACTGTTAAGACTGATTAGCATTATAAGGACCCCAAAGGTCTGTGCCTATGCCAAAAGTCATTTCTAGCCATGCGTATACAGGGCTAGCAATAGAAGAAATCATCTTAGCAAAAAAGAAGGTAAGAGACTGTTATTAGGCAGCAGATAAAGAGTCTTGAAATAGAGGTAACCTTGAGAAAGAAGACAGTACTGCATATATTACACACACTATTTAGGTGACAGGACTAGATCAGCATTCCTCTTAACAAAAGAAAGTAAACATACAGCTGGAGCTCCAAAGCCAAAGCCAATTCTATAGCAAAGGTACCTTTAATCTCTGATGTCACAGACATACTGAACTAAACCTTACTCCAGATTCAAAAGAAGAAAGGAAAAAAAAAATCTTGGAAGACTTGCACTCATGATCAAATCATATTTTCTGTAGTTTATGGGAATACCAGGTTTCTCTTCTTCTGACAGAAGAAAATGAAAATAGCTGTTGTGTTGCCAAAAGAAATGTATATGCTTGGCTGAAGACTGGGGATTTAAATGCAGTACTGATCAAAACACACTTTTGGGATTAAGAACTCATCCCAAAACCAAATACAGGAAGAAAGATGAGGAAGATTTCCAAGGTAATTTCATTACACAACCCAGATACCTGAATTGAGCAGGGAGAACTATCTCATAGTATTATAATTTATGCTTTGGGCAGCAACAACAGCCAACTTTTCCCATCTAGTTATAAAACTCCTGAGCCAAAAATGCAATTGTTCCTTCCCAAAATCTCTTCATGCTCTGTTTGATTCCATCTTCCCAATTCATCCCCCTCTTCCAATCAGGCTGTCTGATTAAGAATACTAGAGCATAAAACCTGCCCCTCACTGCACTGTAAAGTGAAAGAATGAACATTGGTCTAGGTCAAAATCTACCCCATTAGTAAACTAAAGTTTAATTTTCCTCACTGGGGATCCATGCCAGGTCAAGAACACACAGCACCAAAGGATTGGTTGCACTGCTGGTGCAAATTAGGTACAAATTAGAAGCATAGCTGCAGTGCAAGAACAAGGCTTCTCTTTCTCTGCAGATGCATACCATATAAACAATGACTGAACTCTTTTTAATTGAAGAGAAACTGTGTATCTTTATGGTTTTGATGAAAACAAAATTCTGGGGAAATCTGATTGCTTACATAATAGATTTTTGGATTGTTTATCTTATAAATGTGTTCAGTTTTAAAACAATCACATTAAACACATGTTGCTCATTAGAACCAAATGAACTATCAGTGCAGTCTTACAGCTGTCTGGACTCCGAATAGCAGTCCCACATGCTTAAAAGTTTGAGATACATGCAGGTAGAGAGCAGAGACCCTGACTTTATTCTGTTTTTCTAGGTGCCTTGCAAACATACATGCCATTTACAAAGAGAAAATGGCCAATTCTTGTGCATAGTTGATTTCTGCAACACAGGAAATTGGAAACATACAGCTACAAATTAAGTTAAATCTTGAGCTACATCTTGCATGTAAATTCTCAAAATTCATATGTAGCTCAAACTGAATAATGAGGATCTTAAAATAATTACACATTCTTGCATCTCAATTATTTAATTTACTGTAAAATAAATAACCAGATAAATACCTGATAAATACTAGTATAAACAACTGTCAAGTCTCTGAGTACTCAGAATATGCCCACTATAATTTAACTTGAAACTTGTCTTCCTGACACAGACAACTGAAAACACTTTAGTACTGTCAGTTTCCTCATGGGACAAATGGCATAAATTCAGAAACACTTTTCTACTATATAAGGAGAGTCAAATGACTGCATAAAATAGTTCAGTACTCTGAAAACTTTTGTTAGAAGTTAGTTAGCATGACATTTTGTTTTTAAGCAGTTCTGTACAATAACTGCACATCTAAGCCTATGGTATGCAGTGTAAAATCTGTACATAATGGTGCAAAATCTGGAAATACTGTTTCCTGAAAACAAGGTGTAAACAAATTTAATATAAACACTAGAAAAAAAAAACAGGAAAGTAACTTCTTAAAAGGCCACGTAGAACAAAGAAAGTGAGGAAACATCCTCTACATGCATTTTGAAACATGCAAACGGTGTTGATTACTTTATCCACATACTCAGACTTGTCTACGTGGGTTAAAACTAGCAATAACACCAGTTCTAATCTTAAAGGCCCATAGAGAGACATAAAACTTGACTGTTTGAGAAATTTGGTTGTAAAAGCACATCTGTGCAGCCGACACCATCACACGGCTGGAAAACACTCAGAATTCCAACAAAAAGCAAGTGAACAAAACCACAGAAAATTCCTTCAATGTAGGAGGAAGATATCCTTTGGAAGACTTCCTGCACAGTTCCAGGTCTTTCCAATACAGTAATTTTATATATGTGTATGGATCATGTCTTAAACTATTTTCAGCCAATGTTTTAGGAAAGATTTCCTTGCAACAAATTATTTCTCAATGAATATATCACTTTATTTATAGACTCATATAATGGTTAGGGTTGGGAAAGACGTTAAGATCATCTAATTCCAACCCCTCTGCCATTGGCAGGGATGCCTCACACTAGACCAGGCTGCTCAAGGCCCTGATCAATCTGGCCTTGAACACTTGTCAGGGATGGGGCATCCACAACTTCCTTGGACAGGTTGTTCCAGGGCCTCACCACTCACAGTCAAGGATTTCTTCCTTACATTTGACCTGTATCTTCCCTGTTTAAGCTTGAACCCATTACCCCTTGTCCTGTCACTATGGTCCCTGGTGAAGAGTCCCTCTCCAGAATCCCTGTAGGCCCCCTTCAAATACAACAAATTATTTCTCAATGAATATACCACTTTATTTATAGAATCACAGAATAGTTAGGGTTGGAAAGGACCTTAAGATCATCTAGTTCCAACCCCTCTGCATAAACAGGGACACCTCACACTAAACCATGCCATCCAAGGCTCTGTCCAACCTGGCCTTAAACACCCCCAGGGATGGAGCATTCACAACTTCCTTGGGCAACCCATTCCAGTGCCTCACGACTCTCACAGTAAAGATCTTCCTCCTTATACCCAATCTAAACTTCCCCTGTATAAGCTTTAACCCCTTACCCCTGTCCTGTCACTACAGTCCCTGATGATGTCACTCCCCAGCATCCTTGTGGGCCCTCTTCAGGTACCGGAAGGCTGCTATGAGGTCTCTACACAGCTTCTTTTTTCCAGGCTGAACAGCCCCAACTTCCTCAGCCTATCTTCATACAGGAGATGCTCCAGTCCCCTGATCATCCTTGTGGTCTCCTCTGGATTTATTCCAACAGTTCCATGTCCTCCTTATGTTGGGAACAACAGAACTGCACACAGTACTCCAAGTAGGGTCTCATGAGAGCAATGTAGAGGGGCAGGATCACCTTCTTCAACCTGCTGGTCACACTCCTTTTGAGGCAGCCCAGGATACAGTTGACTTTCTCATATACAGCTTTACATGCTAGCTCACATTCAATGAAACAAGTAATAGTACTCACTAGTTACTTATTTTCCTAGTGGAACAGCATTATAACTCTACTGTTCCATTGGTAGTGTATTTAGTTTAGACTTGACTTTCCTTTTTCAGACGTATTTTGCAAACCACCTATCATTGTTGTTTCTAGATAAGCTGCAAGGGATTAGTGCAAGCATCCAAACCAGTTACAAAATGAAGAATTACCAAAAAAAAAAAACCCCACACAATAAACAAAAAACAAACAAAACCCCCCCAAAACCCCAAAAACACATCCCCCTCCAAAAAACCCCAAACAACTCCTATCTAACTTTTGGTTTGTTTGGATCATTTCAGGTTTTGGTTTAGCGTGCTCATTTCACTGTGGCTATTAATGTAAAAAAAAAAAAAAAAAACAACTCTTGAAAGATAATCAACTTAGTGATGCTTCTCATAGGAAAGAAACACTGAAGAATAGTGTCACATAACACCCAACATAATGACTGCACTTGGGAACGACGGAGAGGGATTTCTTAAGGCATCAAAAGGACACAATTTATCTGACAATACTTATTCCCAGGTTATCCCAACAGAGCAATTACAACTTCTGGTTGTTAAAAAAAAACTTTGCAAGGGAATGCATGAACTTCACCAGGATACAGATTTCTGAAGTGTTCTGGTCCAAATATGGGTATGGTCCAAATTGTTAGTGATAGAAACTTGTCCAAGTGACTTTAACCCAAGATTAATGATCAGAATCACTAAGACACCTAGCCAGGTATGCATTACAATCATGCTCCAATAGGAAAGAAAATGTCATTTAATTCATAATTTGTAAGAATTAGGATTTTTCTGAAGCTGCTGATCAGTCCAATTAATCATGACCTTAAAGCACTACAGATATTTCATACTCCACCTCATCAGACAATACAGATTCAAAAAAAACCACATCTCAAATTAATAGACAATTTATTTTGCTTTCTTCAACTGAAATTTCTGGCACCCAGGGACCTGCACATGAACGAGCAGCCTCTGATGCAACACAGAACTCAACTTTCTTCTAAACATTTTCTTACATTCAAAGGTTGGTAGTGCAGCCATCGAGTCAGCTTCATGCCAGCAGACTATCCATAGATTTACAACAGAATCACTTAAAGCTGTATGACAATGACATAAACCCAATGACATGAGCTGATGAGGATGGTAAGTATGGCTAATACCACAGCTACTCTGCTGATGTATTCAGAAACCATCTGAAGATAAAACTGAGAGCTTGTCATGATACAAGACATTTGCATTAAGAATACTATTTATTATTAATACTCACCATCTGCATTCACAAATTCTCCAAATTAGAAGTAGCCAAACAAAAAAAGGACACAATTTCCAACCTGTCAGTTTCATTTTATCTACATAAATCTGCAAATACGTCATTACTTGGTTTAGGAGCAAGTTTACAAGTAAGCATGGTCATTTTATCCCTTTTCCAAGGAAATACAACAAATAAAGTGCAATGATATGGTTTTCAGCATATGTTCTTATCCACACACACTAGCAAATACCCAAATCATGTTTTGAATTGTGAGGTGTAGAACATTTTAATTTCTTTTGTGTCCTCAAGCCTGCAAAGCAGTAGTTTTATAATGTCTTCAATAAACTATATTTAACCAGAAAAGGGGGGATTGACTGAACATGCTTTGCTTCTCCTTCAATCTCACTGATGATTTCTTTCATTCTTATAGTATCATAGATTTTTTCCCTTCTTTTTACCAAAAGTGATATTCTCTTATTAAATGTTTAATATGTCAAACCTCACAGTGAAAAATTCTACACAATATGCTAAATAGAAGCCTAGTTCATACAAAATATGTATTGTTTCAGATTTCTAAATGCATTATGTGCAAGAGTGTAAAGAGAATGCTTCAGTATGTATGCTAAAATGTGATGGTAAATGGCATTACACAAATTCAATCTGCCGTAGACCACTAACAACTACCTATCAAAGGCAAAATAAACAAAGATTAAATCAAGCATTAATCTGTGAATTAAAAGTATATATTATAAATTATTACCATGGAAGAAGAGGCCTTTATCTTTAAAAAGGCTTTAAAAACCTTAACTTTCCAAACACTCCTTTTACATCAAATGGATGTAAAATGAAACATCAATATATCTAAGAAAAAAAAAACCACAAAAAAAACAACTTAAAAATCCCTATCCAAGATCACTATTTTATGTATTATTATGGAGAGCATAATCAACTTTAAGAGTATTAAGAGATTACCAATTAGGTGCTTTAGTATGTCTATCCTACTACTCTACCACTTCCAATTATTGCCTTTAAATCCATGTAGGAGCCATACACTATATTCCCTTCACTGTGGAGAAAAATAGAGTACACATACATAATTCCACATCTAGCCTTCATGCTATTCACTGCCTAGGCAGTTTAGAAAGCAGTGAAGGTATTTCAAAGCAAAACACATAGGGCCTCACTCTGCCATCTTAATGCTCCTTCACATTCCTTCTGCAACACTATACTGCCTATTAAGTACAAGAACATCTTTGGCAGGCAGGGCTTTCAAAATAGAGACCCAGGTGGACAATCCAACATCACCACCAGTACTTAGATTTTACCATCACACAGTAGACATACTACTAAAAGAACATACAGCTACAGGAGAACAGAAAATGATGGATAGGTTTAGAATTGAAATCAAATAAAACTTTTACAACAAATTTTAAAATTAACTCTGCTGATGTCATAGCATTTTAAAGTAAAATAAAAAGTAAAAAAAAAAAACCCAACCCTACAGACTTAAATATACAATCAAGCATCCCACAGATGCAGAACTGCAGAGTAACTCTGGACAAATAATTGGTTTTGGTTCTGTTTTTTATGGGCATAATAGAGGGGAAGTGAGGACTGTCCAATACATGGCTGAATAAAATCCCAACATTCAGAAACCCCTTTCCCAACAACAGATGTCTTCTCTAAGCATGTTATGTTATGAGTAGCCTAGCACATTGTTTTAACTGGAAGAATACAGAGATTTTTAATCCAAAGGAAACACCCATTATGCTTAATTTAACATTCTTCTAACAAGCTGAAAACCAATAGGAAGATTTGCTCAGTTACAGTATGGTGCATCTTATACTAAAAGGGCAAAGGAAACTATCAGAACCATGGTTCTGAAAAAAGTGCGGAAAGCAAAGTATTGTCTTGCATTTCCACATTAACAAAAGCTACTAAAAATTTGAAGCCAAACTCATCACTGTAATTCCTAAAGCATAACTAGAGACAGCAGAAAATGGCTGCTGTGCAGTAACAACTGGTACTAGTTTAGTAGATGGGGTGAAGGTTGCCCACAGAATAGATTAGAAACAGCTAGAAATTATTTTAAGGTAGTTTTGGTTTTACTTTGATTTTAGTACAACTATAGAGAACATTTTTGTAAGAATTAAGTTTTTCAATGTATTGAATGGTGGACCCATCTTGGTCATAATTTATACAGTACAAGTGACAGATTCACAATAAATTTCTGAGCTAGAAGCTCCTTCTGAATTTCTTTCAAGTTCAAAAAAGTGATGGAGTTATGTTAAAGAAATACAGTCATTTAGTTTTACATGAAATTAAGCTCTATTGAATTTGCTCTAGGAATAACCTGTTGTGCAACATACAGTAATTCTGCATCTAATTCTGCAATTCTGCTGTAAGTGTAATCAGGTTTTAGTATTCCCACTTCAGCATTTTTGTACATTTATAAATATTTTTGAGCAAATAAAAGTCTTAAACTTCAGTCTGGGATTAATCCTGCTTTCTTCTAATAATTGATGTCAAAATCCTCCTTTCAACTTACATATACACTCATCTCAGCAGTTCTTGGGTGAATATTAAGCTGTTTACCAGGTAGACACTATGCACAGTTTTTTCTTTAGTTGACTGAAATATGCTTACACCCATCAGCTGTAGGAAAGTTGAAATAAAAAGACTGAAATAATCTTGATGATAAAGAACTTCTTTAGCCTTCAAAAGGAAACATACTTACAGATCCTCCATTTAACATGCAAGCAATAAATACAGCTACCAAACCCAAGTACCATGGGACTAAATATTCTGAGAGGCCAAACTGCAATCATCATCTGTATGGAGATTCAGCACTGGCCTTCAATCTGCCAGAGCTCCTTCTAAACGTATCTTTTTTTGTGGGTTGTTTTTTTGCCTTGGAGAACTGTCACAGCACCTCTAGGATCTGTATCTTGTTCAACTACACCATGCTGACAGACTGCTGAACCCATAAATACACAGAGGGTCTGACCAGCCCAACTTGATGCATTCTGCCAATCTTCATCATCTTAAGCTCTCCTTAGAAATACCTGTTCTATGCCTCAAAGTGTCTTTTCCACACATCTAAAAAAGGTTACTGCAACTTTTTAGAATTCACTAGTTGTAACACTGGGCATAGAGTTACACATCTGTATAGGGCTGAACAAATACACAAAAGCCTTTTATTCTCCCAGGTCAACATTTCCAAGAAGAAAGAAGGACATATTTTAGAGGAAGAGATGAGGCCTGAACATATGGTTGCCACAACCAATGCGGTATAAGTTAATAGAGAACGACTGGAGAGAAGGATAGGGTAACTCAACCGATTTATCTTCGTTAATACACCTAAGACACACTCATAAACACTGTATTAACAAACCAAAATATCACATGCATAACAGGCCTAAAGAAAAGGAGAAAGAGAAGGCATTTTGCTAATTTCCTAGTTAGCAGCAAGTACAATATCCCCCCCTTTTGGAAATGGAGCTGGAAGCCAGTGGCAATAACAGAACAATTTAGCTTTATTAGCCTGGAAAGTTTATGATTAGCATGGGAGGTCTGAAGCCTGCTGATCACTACAAAAATAACATTTCACTTTGATGCACGTCTATCAACTCTCACTATATTAAAATGTTTTTCTTTCTAAATGTGTGCTTCAGCTGCTGTGTCTGGACACCATGTGATATGAAAGTGAGGATCTTCAGACTATGTAACATACCACGTTTAAATCAGTATTTTGCATAAGAAAATTTAACAGACACTGATTATTCGCATGCTTGCAGTGATTTGAAAGACTTCAAGCTAATATAAAATACTGACTCTTGAAAACACACACTGGAATAACCAGCACAGGTTTGCCTAGAGGCAAGCATTTCGTGGCAAATTGAGTGGACAGTTCCAATTTTTTTAAAATGAAACTACAGAAAAATAGACAAAATTTGAATATATAAAGCAAGATCAAAACTGCACAGTAAAAGCATGTGAACTACCAAATTTTCACCATATATACGTTATCAAACACAGTGAAAAAAATAAATTTGTGTGTCGGCAGAAGTACAGCACCTTAAGCATATGCGCAATAAAAATGTCAGGCACGACAATCAGTATGAAACAGTATTCTTCTGGAGGATTTTAATATTTGTTATAAACTGATATATTACACAAGCTAGATCTTTCTTTGCAGCTATCGTCAGTATTTTTTTCAGCCAGAGGCACACTCTCTTTAAATGTGCCACTGACTTGAGGATCTGGGATTGTCTTACCTAAACACACGTTGTCTTAAATTAGGCTAACAGTAACAAAGAATGAACTGCAGTTGCACTGAGAATTAATCTTAGGATATTTAGGGTTGGAATTAAGGAATATATGGCTTAAGAAGGCAAAAATATTCACAGAGCTGCTGGTAACTTACAGCCTCATGTTCTGTTTTTATGCAGCACATCAATCTCCCTCTGTCCCCACATCATTGTGCAGTACAAGAAGGGTTAATGGTGGTCTTGCATCTATGGCAATAGTCAGGGACTCTGAAAGGTTCTTACATTTAAGCAGAAGTGAAATGACCTATCTGTGTTTCTAGATAGGCTTCCACGTACAAATTATATCTTGAGCTGCCTTCAAAGGAGCATGGCCAGCAGGTCAAGGGAGGTGTTTCTTCCCCTCTGCTCTGCTGAGACCCCACCTACAGTACTGTATCCAGCTCTGGAGTCCTCAGTACAGGAAAGATATGGACCTGTTAGAAAGGGTCCAAACGACAACCACAAAAATGATCAGAGGGATGGAGCATCTCCTATGAGGAATGACTGAGAGAATGAGGGTTGTTCAGCCTGGAGAAGACTCCGGAAGACCTTACTGCAACTTTTCAGTACTTAAAAAGGGCCTCTAAGAAAGATTGGGAGAGACTTCAAAGCAGGGCCTGTTTCAACAGGACAAGGGGTGATGGTTTTAAACTAAAGGATGGGAGACTAAGGCTGGATGTGAGAAATTTTTTTTTTTACAATGGGGGTGGTGAAACACTGGCACAGGTTGCCCGGAGAGGTGATTGATGCACCATCCCTGGAGACACTCAAGGCCAGGCCAGATGTGGCTCTGGGCAGCATGATCTAGCTGAAGATGTCCCTGCTCGCTGCAGCAGGGTTGGACTAGCTGACCTTTGAAGGTCCCTTCCAACCCAAACTGTTCTGTAATTCTTTGATTCTATGATTCATTTCCTGTTTTCTGTTTTATGTATTATTACTGAGCAAAATCTGGCACAAACATCAGTCTCTGATCAAATAAAGAACCAAACTCAGCAACCTTTCAACCAAAACCAATAGGACTACCCAATGTTGACACAACACTGGAGTATTCATTGCTTTGATGGAAGAAGGACAAGAATGCATACTTAAGACACTTGGTTTCATGCAAGACTAAATTCAGTTGACTTATAAAGTTGCGAAGAGCTCAGCCATGAGGAGACAAAATACTGTGTACAGTTTAGATTCTATTAAAAGTTTAAGACCACCAAGATACAGTGATGACATACATGCTGTCAAATTGACACAGCAAATGGTTAACTCAGACACATGGCATTTGTTTGCTCTAACCTACTCAATTGGTTCTACATATTTAAACTTTTTAATATGCATTTTCCTGGCTTCATTTTCAAACCACTGACTTTTTACCAGATTGTTTCTAAGGTGTGAGCTAGTGCTTGTAAAATATGGTCTTATACTATTCAGATTTCTGCTTCTGGCTATACAGTTTTAATAGCTAACTGTACTTTAATTCAGTTTCCACCACCAAAAATCATAATTACTATGGAAGGTGTACAGAGCAGAAGAGAAACTTATAATAGCAATTAATGCCATAAATTAATTCAGGCTGACATATTATGTCATCACTGCCCATATAAGCACAGTAAGAATGCAAAAAATGTTAGATATTGCAAAACATTTGTAATGGAACTCTTAAACAGTGGGAAAGATACTACTGGTCTGAGTAAAATTTTGATCTAATCACCTTTCACTGCTCCAACAAAAAAAAAAAAATGTTTTATCCCTTCCAAAACCAGGTTAGATTAAGATATGGGTAAGGGAGGACTCACTCTTCTCAGGCAGAAACGAGCTATTTAAGGGAAGTTAGGCTGTTTAACGTTCTTGACCTTCCCATTTCTTGCAATCTAGACCAACTATCTAGCTATTTGTCACCAGACAAATAAAACTTCTGTTCCCTTACTGCTATAGTCCAGCAAAGGAACTTGAGGATAGAATGTAAGTACAACAGACGCTGCCCATGTAACTACAAACTCTGCATGCTATAAACAAGACAAATAATCTGTTCTGTAAATGGAACATTAATACAGAATGCCATAAGATTTGACATACACATTAAAAAGATCCTATGAAACAAGTAACTAAATAGATGTTTAGCACTATTATTAGCACTATGTATCCAACTGAATACATTATGAGTTATACTTCTACAGTGATCACTTTTTAAAGTGATTATTACAGGAAACAGTGAAAGGTATTACATAAAATTGTTCAGGTCACAGTATAAAATGCTTGCTGAAGAGGCAACAAGGATAAACAGGATGTGAAAGCTGTCTTACATACATCTTATGTACATCTTACAAAGGATAGTGAACAGCAAGTAAAACATGCTCTATTAAAAAAAACCAAACAAAACAACAAACTAAACCAAAACACAAACACAAGAAAACCCACACCAAAACCCCCAAACAAACACGCTAGATAAATAACACCAATGCTCCTAGAGAATACGATTTTAGTTCTTGTAGAACAGGTTGCAGAGGAACAGCAAAAATCCATGTAGGCACCACAACGTTGACTGGGCTGAATGACCAGAATTTGATCTGGAAGATTTTCGGTCCTCACTGTGTGTGAAAATTCTAGAATAATTTTTTAATTTGACAAGTATTAAATTTAGCAATTTTCTTGTGAGACCCCACCTGGAATACTGTGTACAGCTCTGGTGTCCTCAATATAAAAAGCACATGGAACTGTTGGAACAACTCCAGAGGAGGGCCATGAGGATGATCAGGGGACTGGAACATCTCCTGTATGAAGACGATCAGGGGACTGGAGCATCTCCTGTATGAAGACAGGCTGAGAAAGTTGGGGCTGTTCAGCCTGGAAAAGAGAAGGCCACGTGGAGACCTCATAGCAGCCTTCCAGTATCTGAAGGGGACCTATAGGGATGCCGGAGAAGGACTTTTCATTAGGGACTGTAGTGACAGGACAAGGGGTAATGGGTTTAATCTTAAACAGGGGAAGTTTAGATTGAATATGAGGAAGAAGTTCTTTACTGTGAGGGTGGGGAGACACTGGAACACTGCCCAAAGAAGTGGTAAATGCTCCATCCCTGCCTGTGGTCAAGGCCAGATTGCAAAGAGCCTTGTATGGTTTAGTGTGAGGTGTGCCTATGGCATGGGGATTGGAACTAGATAATCTGGAGGTCCTTTCCAACCCTAACTATTCTGATTCTATGATTCTGTGATTCTATAATCTTCAGCTTTTTTTGTAAGGCAATATAATCATACTGGGAATCAAACCTGGTACTGAGCAGTGACAATGTAAGTAAGCAAATAACCTAGAGACAAACCAGCTGGTACTTGCTGTACCTTACAACACTGATTCCCCACAGCTGAAGGTGAAATCAGAAAGTATAATAAACCAGAGATTACAAGGTAATCAAAGAGAGTATTTCCTACTAGCAGCAGCTACCAACAAAACAGCCTGAATTTTTAGGGTTTTCTTTTCTTGAAGCTCTCTGCCCACTCCCAGGGAGTTTTACACCTCTTCAGCCTCTTCCTTTCACCCATGGCAGCTCTTCATCCTTGATGTAGTAAAATTTAGTTTAGCCTATACAGCTTTGAAAGCTTGCAGGAGTTTTCTAAGAGTTAGTGGAGAAGAAGGGCTATTTTCAGGAAATGGAGCTCTACTAGCCTAACTTGTCTCTCTCTTACCTGTTGCACCTCGGTGTGATTTCATTGCTTTTCATAATGCGAAGGCCGTGCCTTTTGAGGGCATCTCAGGCAAAGCTCAGCCACTTGGCATTTGCTTTGGCATACCCTAGATAGCCAAGGAGAACATTTATAAGTGAGCCAATTTGTTTAACCTAACCACAGCATGTGCTGTCCCTCCTGGCTCAGCAGACATGTATATGCGTAGAAAGGAGTTATGGCAATGGTTTGCTCAGGTAACTCCAGTAATTTAAAAGTTAGTCTTCTAGTTTATATCATTTAGCTTTCCACTATAGTGTTGCAGCTATTGACCACCTTGTAAATTCAAATCACAACTGTAATCTCGAAACACTTGTCTGAGGATATATATTAAACCTTTCCAGATAGCTTATCTCAAATCGGTGGGTTTGCCACTATGAGTAGCTCTACATTCTTCTGGATGAGAAAACCAGTTGCTGGCATATTTCTTATGCAGAGCTCCTCAGTCTGCATAACAAGATGTGATTAGTACAGAATTTCACCTCTTACGCAAATTTCCCTCAGACCTTCACTTTGTTCCTCAAGTCCAGTAGCTTTCAAATACTAGAACTATCAGACAGCAATGCTTTATTAAGCTTTGACAAGAAGTCTATGTGCATTTTCACTGTCTGTCTTCCAGTGCAAGAAACCATGGACCAAATCTCTAAAGGGGTAGCAAAGTCTCTCATTCCTTACATCCAAAGGAAATTCAAAGATTCAGAAGCTTTCAAATATAGCTCTAGCATCTTAAGTTTGAATCGAAACCAATCCATTAGCCTCTTGGAGAAGAAACAAATAATATAGTAATCTTGACTATTACTTTATATGTGTTAAATTATTTTTTCAGTCCCAGCTGGTCTCTCAAGGGAAATTAAGTATTAGGAGGAAAGAGATTAATCTATTTCATCTATTTTAATAGAAATAATCACAGTAAATTCATTTATGGCGATTTGCAAAATCAGCTAAAATAATGTCAGTTAAATTATATCAATTACTTTTGGTTCTGTGCTATATACACCATAACACTTTGGCAGACAATCTGGGAAACAGAAGGATTTGAGGATTTAAGCTACTGGAAACTAGGTAGCAATATTTATAAGTAGATCTGGCTACAAAGCAGAAAATCTGCCTCATTAAAAAAAACAAAACAAAACAAAACAAATAAAACCCCACACATTGTGAAATGTGGTTTTGATCTGCATTTGTTGAAAGACTTTTTCCCAAGACAAACTACTTAAGAAAGAAAAAGATAGAGTTCACAACAGATAGTACTTTGAGCTAGAATTGTAGCACCTTTATGAATCCTTATTTTGTCCAGGTGATGATATCCTACACAGTAGAAGCATCAGAGGAAATTCAATATCCTACGCAGTAGAAGCATCAGAGGAAATTCTGACATCAGCATGGAAATCTGCGTGGTCTAGAACATCTTGACTATTTGGAACTTTGTGCATCTACAGCTTATTTTATTCCCTAAGCAGGCACAAATAGTCAAACACCATGTTATAGTCTATAGGGTCAATTCACTCTCAGTCTTGGAATTTGAAACAATTGATACTTCAGATGAGCTTTTTAACTACCAGAGGATTGTTTTTTTTCTAAGGTTGATGCCAGGAATCTTTACTAGATGCTAGCATGGGTTTTTATTAAATGTTATTGAAAAAATAGTAATCAGGAAAAGAAAGAAACAGCACCCTGTGTGTTGCTAAGCACTGAAAGACTATGGTCATACCACTACAAAGAAGAAAATGAATCAAAACCTCAGTAGCTTGAAGTACTACATTTCTCAGTTTTGACATCTAGACTTTCTTGTTTCCTTCTTTCTTTACTTTCTTACAAGAGATGAATTAAAATATATGATTGTAGATGTCATAATATAATAAATGCAAACATACAGTAACTTGAAAATTAGGCAATCAATATGCTTGAAGGAAGAGCTGCAATTCAGAAAGACCTAGACAGGCTAGAGGAATTGGTTCATGAAATTCAGCAAGGACTCAGACAAAGTCCTGCACCTGTAAAGGAAGAAACTCTTCTAATGATAAAGGCTAGGGATGCACTTGCTGGGAAGCAGCTCTGCTGCAAAGTTGGCCAGCAGAGTAAACATGAGTCAGCAGTGCATCCTAGTATATTGGGCTGTATTAGCTAGCCAGTGATCATCAGATGGTTAGAGAACTTGTGCACTGCCCCATAAGAGAAGCTGAGGAAACAGGGCTTGTTCAATCTGGAGAAGAAATGGCTTTCAGCAGACCTAACATGCCAGTATCTATGAGGAGGTCATCAGGAAGAGAGAACCATGGCTTTCATAGCTGTGCATGCTGGAAGGGTAAGCAATAATATCATAAACTGAATCAGGAGAGATTTCATCTGGAGATAGGAAGAAAACTTTTCCTCATGAAGATGAACAACCAGTAGAACAGGTTATCCAAAGAATCTGCAGATTCTCTGTCCTCAGAGGTCTTGAAAACCTGATTGGAGAAGGCCCTGAGCATCCTGGTCTGAAATTAATGTTGAACTGGTTTGTGCAGAAGGCTGGATTAGATGACCTTCTGATATCCATTCCAAACTGAACGATAAAGCCAGATCCCATATCCCTGACTGTTCTGTTTGCATACAGAGTAATCTGATCTTCTTTAAAGAGTTATATAGGCAAAATATTCCTTTTGATGAACAGTAAATCTAGTTAACAAGAAAGTGCATTAAAATTCTAGTACAAAGATAATGAAAAATGTGCATTGTTTAGGAATGCAATAAGATAGTCACTTGCCCAAGCATGACATTTGTATCTTCAAAGATAAGTTGAAAAGAATTCATCCAAATATTCATGTCTATATCATGTCAAAATCACCTTGGTCTCATTTTATAATAAATGAAGAAAAATAGGTAAATTCAAGTACAGCTGAGTATTTTCTGAAGTTGATATGCAAACCAGGCCTGATGAATCAAGTCCTAAAAATTATTATTTGTTTCCACTGATCATAGAATGGATCTCAGGTGATTAGCTGAACTATGGAAGTCTGCATGCTGCACATCAAAAATGAGGTGTGATGAAACCCAGCCATTTTATTTGATTAATTTATTCCAAAAAATCACAAAGACTCTCCCAAACTATAAAAAAAAAAAAAGCACAATACTGAAGATGTGAGCAAGAGAACTCCCCATCCTAAGAAATTAAGAATCCAGTTGTATAAAACATAAACTTCTCTTAATCTTCCTTTTAAGATAGACCAGATTCTACATTTTGCATGGCAATTTAATATTTTATTTGAAAGGGAAGAAAAAGATGAGTAAACAAAACAGGATATATAAATCTAATTCTGCCTCTTTTCACTAAGTGTGTAAGAAACCGGGAAGAAATAGCAAGCAAACTCCACCTAGGTTTTGCATCCAGGCTCCCTGATTCTTTTCTTAGAATCAACACCTAATAGAGCAATGTTGGTTCTAATAAGAGGAAGGTGCGTAGAAAATGCGGCCTTACTGTTCTACAGGTTACAATACTTGCCCGAATTGTGGGAACTGTGATTTCACAGTATCGTCTGTCTAAGCAGGCTTGAATTTATTGCTTCTGCCTCTAAGAAAGTATTTTACTCCTTATGTTCTAGCATTTCTATGTCATACTCTTCACTAAACATGCAGCTCAGAGACAAGATTTCAAGATCTACAATCTTCCTGAAAAAGACCTGTGGGTAGCTAGGGTCTGGCGGCCGGAAGATATCGTGTTGTACGGAAAGAGAGGGCCCCTTCTGTGATAGCCAATAGCATTTAGCTTAGCTTATGATGTAAGCAGACGGAAGTGACGTTGTAAACCCAAGCTATATAATGC
>JBCJKH010012235.1:36506-49194 GCA_039877255.1 Loriculus beryllinus
ACATGATTTAAAGGGCTGGCTTCCCAGCAGGTGTAAACTGCTCTAGTTCTTATCCCAATAGAAAACCTGGCAGAGGAAACTTGTTATCAAGCTCAGAATAATTACTAGGCTAAGATGGTCCGCAGATGGCAAAGTCCGACACAGAAATGCTGCATCATGCAATAACCTATATCATACATAGCCTCTATCAGAGAAATATACTTCATATAAAAAGTCACTAAGAATATTTTAAATGAACGTGAAAGCTACTGGGATTGTAAAACATCATCATACTCTTTTCCTCTATCACTTTCTTCTTCATTTTCTCACTTGTATAGTTTTCTTTTGACTGGATAGTGCTGCATCTTTTTCCCTGAATTTCATTTTTCTTCTTGTTTCAGTTAACTTCACAATGCTGTTTATAAACATTTGAGAGCAAAAATGGACTCTACCTCAACTTCTGTGATTAGCTGGTGTGTGTTCTCTTTAACAATTTTCTGTTGAGAACCCTTGGAAACTGGTGTAGCAGTTTTGTTTTCAGTGAGGGAATGCACTGTTTGAGATTTTCTTGTACTGTTGATATCAGAGGTAGATTGTAGTTGGGGAGGAATGCCTGATCAAAGTCTTTAGCTATTTATTATTCTTTAAATGAGTGAATTTTGGATTGACATTTCTTTTAACATTTTGTCTCTGACAAGAAACTGTAAAATTTTAACTGATGTAACAATTAGCCTAGGGACTGGTTGCACTTACGACTAGTACAACAATATAATTGAGTTCTTCCAAAAGACTTTCAGCAACACAAGTATTTTAAGTAAGTGCATCACAAAAAAATTTCTTAATCTGCAGGAAAGTGTACTGATTTTATGTTAAACAATACTAAACTAGACAATACTGTAACTGTTATGTTACCAATATTACTTTTAATTATGCATATGTAGTTCTGGTAATACAAATTAGATCTTCAATGACCTGTAGGGAGTTTAACAAAAGCACTGAGAGAAAATCCTGCAATTTCAGTGACTTGCTGGCTACCTTTATTAATTAAGGCTGAAAAGCACATTGTAAATGAAGAAAAGGAAAACATATTTTCCTTATTTACCAAGATTTGCTGGTAAATGCTGGAAAAATGATCAAGGACAGCATTTGTTACTGCAATTGCTATGGATTGGAAAACTCATTTGTAGCCCATCTGTCCTACAGGAGCAGTTAAGACCATCTCACACAGAGTTCTTGGGGATGCTCAGTATCGTATTTCTATTTTACCACTCTCTGATGATGGTGCTAAGCTGTGCATGTCCAAAACTTAAATTAAAACTATTAGTAATGAGTCAAATAATCCTTCATCTAACCAATCAGGGTCAATGGCAGAAGGACCTCAGATATTGCTTCTGACTGAGTTTGATTAAAACCTTGCATTTGCTGGTAGTATTTCGTAGCTGTTTTGCTCAACCTGTTAAAAAAAGTATTTTCCACTAGCACATGTTCACTTAAAGTGTACCATGTATTCCCTCTGCACGTTTAGCTACGGTGTTGTTATAGTGATAATATCAACAGCTTTGATTTATATTCCTTTAGCAATACTACCTAACTTCTTGTTTGCTTTCTTTACTACAACTGGATACTTGGCTAAAGGCTTTAAAGGATTTTTTTGTAATAACTTCCAATCCCTTTTTATTCTGCAGAATCTTTCTTCTAGCTGATACTCTGTCAGTTTGCTTCTTTGTTCCAGGGCTTGTCAGTCTGCATTCATCTACATTTACTTTTGGCAAGACCAGGGTCTTAAATGATAGAAATCTCTCCAGTTCCTGTTTCCATAATGATAAGTTGTGGTTTCTCATCTAGTAACCTTTACAGCCTTTGAAATCTTCCCCCTTAACACTGTTGTTTATCATTTTAACAGGAGAAAAAGAAAAAAACAGAAAAAAAAAGAGGAGAAAATAAGGCATTCAAGGACACCCCTCTGACTTTTGTAGCATCTTTTTCTGGTTTTTTTGTTAACCTGTTTATACCTAAAATTTGACCAAAATCTTAAAATTGACATAAACTTCTGGATAAAAACATGCACTTTGTGCACTAGATTATTCATGTCTTTTGTTGTAAAAAGCGCGTTTCAGGTAAAATTTTTCAGTCTGAATTCAACATTAACATTTAAGTCACTTTCTAACTAAAATGCTGAAAAGCATTAACATTTCTTGAATTCTGTGGAATGGAAGGACTTGGTTAAAAAGCTGAGTATTTGCCTGGAGGTCCTTCTGGTACCTCATTTGAAGCCTGTTTAGTTTAATGGCAGAGACACTGTTGCTGCTCCAGGTCTGGGGCATTGGACTCTCTGGTCCTCGCAAAATCCTTGTGAGGATGGTGCTGATGCCCCTTTGTGGTGCCCTGCAGCCCTTCCCTTTCTGGGGACACCTGTCCTGCACTGGAGAAGAGCTCGTTGGATCCATCAGCCTTGGCACTGTTTCTTGTCAGGCAAAATCTCTTCTGCCAAACAGTTTGATTTTGGGGGTATTATAGCAGGGTGGGAGGCAGAAGTTAATAGAGCAAGGAGTTAAACATCAAATATTTTCTGAGGAGATGTCAACACTTGCTTGGGTTCTCCAATGCTTGTTTTGTGGATGCAGCTCTTACTGCCAGAGTCATGTTAAGTAGAAGTACAAAAGCACCAGGTTAATTTCTCAGTTTGCAAATGTTATCTTTCTTCACACAAGGTGTTAAAAAACCTTGCTGAATGGCATGTCCCGCATAGAGGGTGAGACAATAATTATCCTAGTTTCTAGGAAGGTATTTTAAACACATGTGAACAAGAATGAGTATGAACTGTGAAAGGTCTCTTGCTAAAAGGTATTTCCACTTGAATCGTCTACAGCCCCTCTGATTTCTGCCCTTTGGCCTCCTTCCAGCTGAGTGAATGTCCTAGCCCTACACCAGGGAAAGCTTCACACTGTTCCATCAATTTCTTGTCAAATGATTCTCCAGATAAAATGTAACTGACATTTTTTTTCATGGCCTCTTTTTCACCCTGTCAGAAAAGTCAGAGCAGCAATGAAACCATCAAGCCAGTGGTGTGGAAACACAGCACGTTGGTATTTTTGGTAGCACATCCTTGTTTTGAGGAGGCACGTGTAAGGGACACCTAGGGGTAAGGGTTTTTCCCCATCCTTTCCTGGGGAGATGGCAAGGGCATTGAGGGACGCTGTCTGCAAATGAAGTCTAATGTCTCCAGCATGACCATCACATGCAAAGCCTGATAGAGTTTGGACCCTTCCCCGTGTTTATCATTCCCCACCATGCACTTCATCATTCACTTCATATCACTGAGATCACCTCCTGGGGAGAGCTGTTTTCATCAGTGCTCAGTGGGAGGGTTGAGCAGAACATGGACAGCGCTCAAGGCCATATTAGTTTTATTTGACATTGCCAGTTTATGCTGGGCATTGAATATTGCCTGTCCTGCCTATTGCTCAGTTTAATCTCCTGTTTGTCACTTGGTGTCACAGAACCGCATGGACTAGACTGGGGATTGTGGAGGTGGAAATGCCACCAAGTCTGTGATGAATTCATTGTTTTGGCTGGTGTCAACATTAGTTCAGCCTGTGGTATGCTTTCCACTGGGTCTGTTCAGCTTGGTTAACCTGTCTCATTTGTGACTTTCCTTTGTCATAAATGACACCTTCTCCAACTCGTTCTTGCACTTCTAGGGCTTAACCTTTAATTGCAAGCTAGAGTTGAAGATGTTGTGAAGATATGGTGAAGAGCAAAGGGGGGAAGCTTTTTGGTTGATAGCTTTTTAACAAACAGCAGGATCAGAGAGGAAGGTTTTCTCAAGGACTCTAAGTCACATAATCCATCCTGACCCAAGACAGGATTAACTGAACCTAAAGCATTCTGGGCCATCTCTGTGCAGCCTGTTTGTTCATTAAAACTTGCAATATTTGGGTTGGCTTTTATCACAGAAAATGTTCTTCATGACAACAAAAAGAGAAAGACAAACAGCAGGGTGGCCTTGGGTAGTTTAGAGTGGAATCTGAAACTTTCAGGAATCAGATGAGTACTGGGTTACTTGCTTGACTGAAAAGTAATCCCTTTATTGTGACCTCTAGAGGAGCACTGGTTGTGGCCATAGTTGAATCAGCATGAGAGCTTTGGGGTTGTGGGAGTTGGAAAACAGTGGGGTTCCTCTGTTGTATGCATGCCATGGCCCTGTGGGGTGCATGTGGGTCAAGCAGAGCTGAAGTGCTTTTCCCCCATTGCAGTTCCTGAATCTCTGCTGCTCCAGCCCCTTTAGGTGGTGGTGTAGATAACACCCTTTCATCATGGACCTGCCCCTCATTTCCACTAGTTCCCATTTTGGAAAATCAAAATGATGTAACTGCCTCTTATCCCCTTTCTCCTGCCTCTCTGTCTCCTCTGCTTTTCTAGATGTCTTGGGGTGGGGGTGTCCTCTAACCCAAGGATTGCCCATCTTTCCTTGAAGTGGTAGCAGTTTCTGGGTCTCCAAAGAAGTTAGGTGGATGGAGAAGTCGCAGGAAATGTTAAACAGATTTATGCAGCACTAAAGTGCTGAATTTTGCAGGAAGGGAAGAGCTGGAGGATGAGGGTAAACAAGCTCTTCTCTCAGCCTGTGTTGTCAGTAAATTTTTATAGAGTTGAGATTTATTCTGGTGTCAACCTCATGTGGCTGTATATAGTGGGGGCAGGACGCAATAACCTGTTTAAATAAAAGCCGTTTGGCAGCGTGTAAGGCCACCCATTTTTTTTAATCCTTAATGAATGTTTTGTCTCGTCATACTCCTCTGTTGTTAGCCTCTCTCATGCTGTTCTTCATCTGGATGATCGTGTGCATGTTAGTTTTTCATAGAGGGAGACATTGGGAGACAAATATTTAGTCAGAACTCCCTTTGTTTGGCACATTTGGCAATGTACAGAGCTGATGTGTCAGTTAAGAGAGAAAAACATTGCAGCTACCAGTCCCTTGCTCATATTTCTGTTATATATTATTTTTAGGCACAGTCTTTGCTAGCTGATTGATGTTTGCTCCTGAAGGCAGCTAGAGAAAAGCCCACCCAGGCATTAGGGTGTTTGTTGTGTTGCTCAGGCACACGCTGCGGCATACCCCACTCTCTCCTGACATCCTGGCCTGGAGGCAGCATCAGGGACCGCTGGGGAGGGCGACAGAGCAAAATGTCTAATGTGGTATCCCAAGGTCACCAAGCAGTGGTGTGCAGTTCCTTTTCACTGATCTCGAGGCTGTGCAGGGAGTTTCTGTGAGCTGGCAGTTGCAGAAATGATTTCTAACGAGTGCAGCCTTTTTCTGGTGTACAAACACAGGCTGGGTAAAAGGGAGATGCTTAAGAATTAAGGCAAGCTGTACTGCAACAGAGGAGCAACAGAGAGCTTTCCTTGTGAAAGCTTACATAGTACTTGATATAATACAGGAGAAATGCATAATGCAGCCAGAGCTGTCTGGCTGGAGAATCTTCAAACCAGAAATGATGTTTGTACATAATTAAGTCAAATCTGCAATGTCAAATGCAATGAGAGATTTTGAGACGTGTTGTAACATGCTAAGTGGAAATCTGAGATTCTGAAATATTTTCAGTCTAAAGTAGGACTGCATAGTATAGACATAGTCTGTTTCTCAAGACACTGGAAATTATGGCATTTCTTGGATGTTTATTTCAGATTTTCCAAAACAGAGAATCCGCAGAGAAATGCTGTAACAGAAGGAAATACATAGTCAAGGAGGAATTTAGTGAGAAAAGTAAAAACCATTGAAAGTAAAAGGGCTTGGTATTTTCGTAAGAAAATCTGAACACAATACCGTTGGAGGAAGGCATGATTGGCTTAGAAGGGGAAAATGTATGATTTTTAACAAAATACAGAAAGGAAGGTAATTTCAAATTAAAATCAGCACTGTGCAATGCAGAATTACAAGTAGCAAACCGGCAGGAAGCATCCCTATCTGTTGAAGTCTACAAGGAAAACCATTAGGAAAAATGACTTCACAGTGATCTTTTAAATCAGCTTTAGGCTCACATAAACTGAATTATCAGACACAATGTGAAAAGAAAAAATGGCAAGTTATGATTAACCTGCGTTGGTGCTTTTTCTCAGCCCCACCTCCAGAAAAGATCTAGCAGTAGCATTAGGAGGCATCCTCAGCAAGTGTAACTAATTTGTTTACTCATTTGCATGATCAGAGAATCAGGTTTACATACTATGTGTGCGTGCAGTGCTTGTGTGCATATATAAAATAACCACTCCTTTTATATGACATTGATTTTTCTCACAGTTTTATAATGATCACAGCTTTTATTCCTGGCAAAAAAAAGTCTGCCTTACAGAGAATTTGACAGAATAACTGTGTCAAATAAGATTGATTGCAAGGGATATAAATGCAGCTGCCTTTACTCACACAAAAGTAAAGACTTAAGTGTTTGCAAACTCCTTTTCCTTGCTTTCTTGCCTGACCAGGGCTCAGAGCCAGCTGAAGACTCCCACATATTGAAGCAGCTGCAGAGGCTAAATGAAGTTTTTAGGTGAACACTTTAAATTGAAGCTGGCTAGAGGGTTCATGAAGTAATTTGAACACTCAGTGTGTGTATGCAGTATATAGGTATCAGTATTTTACCCATTATCAGCCTTATCTATGAGCTACAGTATCTTCAGCGGTCTGCATGCTGCAGCATATACACAGCCACAGTCACTTTGAGGTGAAGCTGTTCCGGCATGGCCTTGTCCATGGGTCACAATGCCTTCAGAAGTATGTCTACACCAACATGGCCTTACCCCATGGCTGCAATCCCCCCAGGGATGTACCTGCTCTGTCATGGGCTTACTCATGGCCTCATGCTTTGAGGTGCTCCAGCTTGACCTCATGCACAGCCATAGATGCTTCAGGGTGCGCCTGCTGTCATGTGGATTTATCCATAGACACAGATGCTTCGAGGTGTACCTTCTCCAGCATGGTCTTACCCTCTCAGAGGTATACCCGCTGCGGCTCAGACATAACCATGACCACAGACACTTTGAGATGTACCTGCTCTGGTGTGGATTTGCTCATGGCCACGGATGCTTTGTGATGTCCTGCCCCGGTATGGACTCATTTACAGGTCACAGTCCCTTTGACCTGAGTTCACAGCGGAGTTCCAGCCTGTCCAGTACAGCAGCACAGAAACATCAGCGATGCCCCAGCCATTTGCCAGCCCAGGCACATCATCATTGCAGTTGCCAAAATGTTCCCAGGCACAGCAGAGTAAGATGATCAGCAATAGAGCAGGCAGTGAAAGCAAAAAGCAGCCTCTAACAAGCACTAGACTTCAGTTTACAATAAAGCAAGCAAGCCTCATGGCAAGCACAGAAGCCTGTCAGTTAGTAACTGAACAGCAGTAACACCTAAAAATTTTATCTGGGAGATTCCAGTCAAACCTGTCATTACCTGGAATGCTCCTAGCCCCATGTTGGGCACCAGAAAGGACTGTTGTGGTTTAACCACAGCTGGCAACCAGGCACCAACGGCCACTTTCTCACTCACCGCAGTGGGATGGGGGAGAGAGTAGGAAGGGTGAAGGTGAGGAAACCGATGGGTTGAGACAAGGACAGGTTAACAGGTAAAGCAAAAGCTGTGCATGGGGGCAAAACAAGACAAGGAATTCATTCACCACTTCTCACGGGCAGGCAGGGGTTCAACCATCTCCAGGACAGCAGGGCTCCATCACACATAACGGTTACTTGGGAAGACAAATCCCATCACTCTGAACATCCCCCTTTTCTCCTTCTTTCCCCAGCTTTTATTGCTGAGCATGACATCATATGGTGTGTTTTGGTCAGTTGGGGTCAGCTGTCCTGGCTATGTACCCTCTCAACTACTTGTGCACCCCAAGCCTGCTCACTGGTGCTTTGAGAGGCAGAAAAAGGCTTGGCTATGTGAGCACTGCCCAGAAATAACTGATAATACATCCCTGTGTTAGCAACACTGTTTCCAGCACAAATCCAGAACATAGCCTCATAGTAGCTATTATAAAGAAAATCAACTCTCTTACAGCCGAAAACCAGCACACATACCTGCCTGTATTTTCTCAGCTATGATATCTAGAAGTTTGTAATACTTGACAAATGTTTTTTGGGATTTAGGGACACCTGTTAATGCTAGCCCAGATGCTCTCGCTCCAGCTGCTGCACATCAGCATTTCATAGTAGTCTCATCTGGGATTCTGGACATACAAACGTTCTTATTTGGAGCTTCTGAACATGTGTGCTGTGTTGTAGAGCCATGCGTTATTTCACACTTCTGGAAGGTCTCCTGGGCCTGTACCATCCATGCAGTTTATGCATGTGCAGTAGCTCTGATCCATTTCAGAAGCCAAAGGTTTAATGTGCATGTACTTTATACTGCACACATATTTCAGCTTGAGAAATTCTGTATACGGAGCTTGATTCTGTCTTCACTGGAGTCCTCAGTCGTTGTCAACTTTGAGGGTTAGATTCAAGCATTGTACTTTTCCTGGATTGAAATGTGGGGTTTTTCTTTTCGGGTTAGTCTTTAATTTAGTGTGGCGTGACAGTCCTGCAGGCTGGACACTCAAGTTTTGCAAAGAAATGGTCTTCAGCATAGCTTGTACATTTATTTCTGTAACTGGGTCATTCTTTCTGGTCAGCACCTTTCAAATGCTTTCCTAACGTAAAACTGATCTCTTTTTCTGGTATTTTCTCACATGATGTAGGTGCTGCCAGTAATAAAAAGCATTATCTTCTTCCCACTCAGCTTGTCCTTAGCGGCTGCATTTTCCTTGACCTGGAAAGAAAATACTGAAATAAAAGTATAATTCTTTAATGAGCTAATGTACTATAGATTCATTACTATTTTTGCAGAAATTATTCTCACTTCATTAACTTGCTCTCCCCTTCCACCCATTTTTTATAAGAATTATTATGAAGCCAGAATTTGATTAGTGCTGCCTTTGTCAATTCAGGTTATTAATGATCAGTTAATTCTCTCAAGAAATCTATTTTTACTGTGGCACGATTCATTTTAAGCCATTGAATCTCATGTTTAAACATTTTAGTACTTACTTTTCAATTATGTAGTCACAGTAAAGTAGGAAACCCTTAAATACTTCCTAAAAGGTGACTTAGGAATGATTTATGTCTGATTTTCACAGCTCTAAAAATAGTGCAGAATGTTACACACTGTACATGATGCAACTCACACGCAAAACAAAGAGAAATAATTGGGATTCTAGTCTTGGAAAATCACTTCTGTAGAGGAACAAAAATAAGTGATGTCTTACTTAAGAAGTTTATTCTTTCTCCACGAGTAGTGGAGAATTATAAAGGTGATTTTCTTATTAATAATTGGAAGGCTTGTGTTTGAAGAAGCCTTTTCCTTCCAAAATTTGCATCTAAGGGTATCAATTTTATTTCTAGAATGATCTGAGCTGGTACATAAAAATGAATGTACTGTGCTAGAAATGAATGGAAATTTAAATATGGATCAGTAGGTACAAGATGTAAGACGAAATAAATAGGACAGTTGCTGGTTGGGTTATCTTTTTCTTGTGTTTTTGTGGAAATACAGTCAAGAATAAATAACTAATATGTGGTTTTTGGAAGTTTGAGATTGCCCTATTTAGACTTTGTATATTGTGTGTGGATGTTGAGAAGAGAAAGAAATAGAGCTCACTGAAGGATGTGAGTGAGAATACACATGGTCTCCAGGGAGTATTCATATGGCTGTAGGAACAACCCATGTAGTCTGGGGAGGGACCAGGACTCATGTTTGAGGGAAATATTTTCTTACATTGCATTGCAGTGCAGGAATAGCATCCTGCTATTTCTGTCCCAGGACTGTCTCAGGAGCATACTCTACAGATGAGAACAGTTGGAAGTGTCTTTGCTCACAGCACTAGGGTAGCCAGCCCTTTAAGAGGAAGTATAGAAACATAATAATGTCTGGAATAGTCTGCATGAGACCCACTACCACTTAGGCTGCTTGACTGAGTAAGAGATGCAGAGACAGAGCTCACAATGCTTCAGAAGCCCTGTTCTCCACCCTTTCTCCGGTGGCATCACAGTGTCATTAAAGTGTCATCACAGCTGAAATCTGCAACTAGGACTCTCTGGAGTCACTGCTTTAGAACACAGGGCTCTCAAGCACCCTCAGCTGGCTCTGTGTCCTTTTGTTTTTATGTCATACTGGCAAATTAAATAAGTAGTTAAGTGCGTATTTTTATTTGCTGACTTGCAGGATTAGATAATGAAAGGTTGCATGTTGCTTTAGGAGATTGCTTGCTGCTATTGTTAAAAATACTTGATTTCCACTTTTTTTTCAGGACTTTTCATATTCCTTCTACAAGTTACATGCTCAGAATTTCACCTCATAATTTTTCATGAGTTAATACTCAATGTTAAGATTATTCTTCTGGGCATATTTGTTGGTCTGGTAAGGAGTGACTTTGTAAGTATTCTGCAGACATGGAGAGCATCATTTATTCAACGGGCTGATCTACTGCTATTATTTCATTTCTCTCCATTGCCTGCTGACTGTTGATGTCAGATTTTTAGATATGCCAGCCAAATTTACAGACTTCACTTTCTGCAACAGCTGAACTCCAAGTACTTACATAATCTGCGCCTGCTGTTCCGTGTGGTTTTTTGCTATTCACATTCAGATTATCTAGTATGAAATTTAATTCATTTTGTCAAAGTAAACACCAATCTTCCCATTGAGAATTTGTTAGCCAGCTAGACTCCCTGTACAAGTAGCATTTTTGGTGGTATATTTGTTATAGCACAGTGGTGATATCCAGTATAATTTTAAATTTCCAGGGTTTTATGTAAATCCATTGACTACATCTAAGCAAACTTACATTATGTTGTCACTTTGTGACAACACAGTGTTAAATCCACTAGAACTGGGTTGACTGTTTCTGAAGAATGGTTCCATTACTTAACAGGGCTCTGGAGATTAGATATACTGAATGGCAAATTCCTTTTCTTTCTTAACTCATTTCTGTGACATGGTTAAATAGACTATATGCTATCTGAACAAATTCAGATATTGCAAGTATTCCCAATATGGTTTTTATCAATAGCTATGCTCTACAAACTTATCAGTGCTTTTTAACTGCTTCATCACTTTCTTTCTAATTGTTATTTGGGATAAAGTTGTTCCATGTTCAGGATTTTTCTTGATTATGTCTCCTTTGTAATAGTCTTTTGGGTTTTGTTTTTTATTTTTCCTAATAATATTTTTTTAAAAAATAGTTCTTTCCCTTTTCCAAAGATTAACTCATTTCGTTTTCATTTTCTCTTTTTCTCTTGTGGATACTTCACAACTGTCCATATCACTGTCTATATAAATCACTAGTTCCCATTTTCAGCAGGGTTTCTTTTTATTCTCAAACCTTCAATCAATTTCTCTGAACCTGAACCGGTGTTGTTGAGCACTTACAGAGTAAAATCCTGTCCCTATTGAATTCAGTGGGAGTTTTGTCATTCGTGTCAATGACTTCAATGCTTCACTCACGGTTAACATGCATTAGGTTTTAATTATAATGCCTTTTAGGCACCTCCAACCTTATTCCTGCTTCATAGCTTTTAATTACTTCCCAGTGAGCACACTGTTTACTCCTTCTAATTCCACTCAGCTTGATTTTTCAAAGTGTTCCCTTTCTTACTGCTTGTCAGTATACAGGAGAAGAATAATACCTTAGGAAAACGTAAAGATAGCCAAAAGGGAATTATGGTAAACATTGAGCATTCCTTTTGCAAATCATTCTGTGAAGGCAATTGTTTGATTTTGATGGGCTTTATGGGAAATGTGGACTTCTGCATGCTACCCAGTGAAGGAATGGAACCTTATAGAACGCAATTATCACACTTCAAGCACAAAGTGGCAACTTGTTTAAGAATAAATAAAGGAAAAAAAAAGGTTGTCTGTGACACACATTATGGTCTTAAGATAAGGAAGTTCTAAGCTTTTTTCCTCTAGGGAATACACAATAAGTAAAATGATAAATGGCAATTGCATATCAAAGGAAGATATACTGAATTTATGGTCAGCTGTTGTTTATCACTCTGTTGATGACAATATCATGTTTACCAAAGTACAGTGGCTTTGTAGTATTTATTGGCTTGTTCTTTTCAACCTATTGAATACTGGTTAGACTAACTACAAAGAATTCATGGCCCCATAACCTCTATAAATGAAATAAACCTGAATCACACTTATTTCCTTGTGGCTTATCTACAGTTCTGAAGTGGCAGATTAATTAAACTAATAAGAGAAAGAAGATGGTTTTCTATGTCTATCTGTGCATCTTGTGATTGTGTGTCTCATTTCTTTCATAGGACAGTATCTGTAATTTGCTGCACCTCGGAGAAAAAGACCAGGTGTTACTGTTTTCTGTATGCTCTGACCTTCAAAGCTGCTGCTTTGCTGCATGAAACAATGCTCTGTTGGGTCATGCAAAGGACAGAAGTTATGGTGCTAAATTTCTCTGAGCAAGATGTTCTGCTAAGAAACAGAACTACTGGGAATAGCAGCTCAGTATCATGACCACTGGCTTTATGTAATGACTTGCAAAATGTAACTGGTCAGTAATATCTGTGAAGAACCTATATGTGCAATATTTTAGTATCTCTTGAAAATGGCTAGAAATAGAGTGTAGCCTCATGATTACATGGTGGGGAAAGGCAAAAAGAA
>JBCJKH010012240.1:10090-28415 GCA_039877255.1 Loriculus beryllinus
GTAAGCTTTGGTTACTGCATGGCCACATCCGAGATAATGCAGCTGCCTCTCCAATATCTAAGCAGGATACTCTGTAGAGTAATTCTGATGATAGATGTTAATCTTTTGGAATGCCCAGTAACACTGTATCATGAAACACACCGTACTACTTACTACTAAGAAAACATCAACAGTCTCATGCGCTGATTACCGCTTGACATGTCTTTGTCAAACACTTAATGAAGCACATATTGGGTCTGCTGATCTGACTGTCAATTTATTCTGAATGAATCCACATGCCAAAGGATTTAGGTGCCAAAAGCTGGAAGAGCTTTCAAACTGGTTTTTTTTTAGTCCTGACCATGATAGCTGCACAGCAATATGCCATCTGAAGTAGTAGTTGCTTGAAAACTCAGAATACCAGGTAGTTCAAGGTCATATATTTCTGTAACTTCCCCTGAAATCACTCTTTGGCTCAACCACAACGTGCAGAAATGACAAGCCTGCTAGATCCCTTTCTATATTACAGAGCAGAGGTGTTAATTTTGTGTTGTCAGCATAACCTGTGACCAGTATTTGAAAAATGGTAATTATAGTATTTGTTTGGGTTCAGTTTGCTTCTGTCCCTGTTTTCCACAGCTGAGCTAGCAAAGCTTAACAGGGAGTAAAGGCCCCAAAACAAATGTCATGGAGGAAAAAAGGTTGTTTTCCACTGGCAGCAAATCTATTTTAGGACCTCCCCATTCCGTTGCTGATCTCATACTCTTCTAGCTACTCAGTGATGTGCACACCAAACCTGCCTCTCTGACCTCACTCATTTAAGGACAGTAGTGGGGGAGAGGGCAGGGAAGGGCATGAATGAACAAAAGCTGCCAGGAACATGGGAGGCCAGGCTTTCTTAAAACAGAAATGAAAAGATAAACTAACTATCAAGTGTGAAATTGATAAATGATAAAGCAGACATCATTTAACAGTCTTAGCGTTGAGCACATATGTTCTGTATGCTGCTGCTGGGCTTTCTACTGCTGCTTCTGGCTTCTCAGATCCTCCCCACTATAAGCAAGGGCAACGCATTTATCCCAGCCACTGGCATATCCATTCTCATCAATAAGGGAAACAAGGTCAGCCACCCCAATCTGGCCCTCAAAGCAGAACTGTCCATCACTGAGAGCCCCCAGAATGCTAGGGCAAAGGTTATTTGAAGTCTTTTCTGGTACAATCAGGAAGGAATCTGTATATCCCCATGTGAAGATACTGGGTGAAACCAAGATCTCCAAGCACCTTAACTGATCGTGGCAACTTCGCTCTTAAGGATGCTGTCAGAGCGCCGTGGCCCAGTCAGACATCATGCACTTGCGAATAAAACAAAATCTCCCTCTGGCTTACATCATGCTTGGCTCTGCAGCCACTGAACGGAGTGGACTGCAAGGAGTTTTCAAAGACCAAACATCAAAGAAGCTAACATCATGTGGATCGAACCCAGCACAATAAAGAAATCCTTCTAAAAATGTAATAAATACCTGCTTAAAGGGCAGTGAAACCCCAGCTGCATGTTTAATACCAGCCCATGGTTATTCCAAATCTTCATTAAAGTACTTCTGGGAAAGAATGGCCTCTCCATAGCACTTTGGGCCGGTCGTCAGAATGACCCTGATAACCCAGACTCATAAATATATGGATGTAATAAACACACAAAATAAAAAGCTTGCAAACTCCTGTAAATAAAAAAATAAAATAATCCAAAAGAGAGACTTGGTTACAAGACAGATCTGCCAAAGTTGCATTAAAAGACTCATTTAAACTGAGTGAAATCAGGAAAACTCCAGAGTTCAGCCGAAACCTCATCTTTCACTTATCCTCTTGTACCTGCACATCACAGATAATAATGCCTTCTCTTAGACAAGACTCTGAACAGTGGGTGACCTTATGTACCAAGTGTGCTGCAATAACTAAGTACAGCAGGGGTGAATTGAAGATGACATTTCAGCCTTTAACTGAATTTACCACATTTCTTCAATTTACGCCAGACCCTTCTGTTATTTCAACTTATCTTTTCCCTGACAGCATACAAAGCCAGAGGTTCAGAAACTCTCATTCATACACACACACATAAACAAGCACATACATACATCAACCAATCATTGTATTACAAAATTATCTGCACAATCTCTCATTAAATGTTTGTATTCAGGAAGACTTGCAAGAACTGCTCTTTTCCATGCAGGACCCCCATTTGCAGTGCCTGACCAAGGAATCCTGGCAGTGAACATGCAGCTAAAACACCTGGATTGGGCTGACGCTGCACCATTAAGGAGAATCAATAATTCTGCAAATCCAGCGAGCAATTGCAAGTCACTTCACTTATAAATTGCTTTTTGAGGGGTTTTGGGAAGGGGGATTTTTAATGCACTGTTTTCAAAATAGCTCTGTTCAGCAGATGTACGGAAAATATTGGCTTAATTGCATATGAACCCTTATGTGGTTATGAGACTGACTTTCTCCAAGCACAGAATAATAGCAAAAGGAAAAACAGAAGGAAGGATTGACTTTACAGATAACTGCTGTAGGAAAAAGCTAATTTTTACCAAAATGGTTCAGCACTTTTAGCATGTTTGTACAGTATACACCTTGGCTGCACATCAGCTGGTTTTGGATAGAAAAAGCTGTATCCATCTGTAACTTTCATTAAAATAGAATGCCAATGCATAATTATATTTGGATTTTTTTAATACATTTTTTTTTTTCATTGGATACCAGTAAATCTCTCTTTCTTTTTTGGAATACACAGGAGATGGGAAATTTACAACTAAAATATGGGTGCACAGCAGCAAAACATAGCATGGAAATTAAGCATGATAAAAACAGAACAGGCAGAAACTGAAACATCAAATGACTCTTACTTGATATGTCTACAATTCAGAGCATCTCCAAATTAAATAAATAAATACATAGAAAAGCCATGTCTGTTTGACAAAAATATACTTATCAGATATTTCCATATTAAAACTACATATATATGTAATTCCACAGCAGACATGGATAAATCTGCCTTTCCCGTGTTCTCCCAGAATACAGACTTCTCTAGAAAGGCTGTAAGTGAACAATTCAGAATAAAGCTCTCTACTTCAGGTAGTGCCTAGTTACTAAAAGAATTGCCTTGATGTCTTAGCCTTGATGACTGAGGAGTAGCAGGCAGACAATACTTCACATTTGGAGCTTCAGTCACTCTTGGAACTGGCTCAGTTACGAGGAATAATTCTGATTCTCAGCAAGTTTAACATATTTGCATGCAAGAAATAATTTACTCTGTTGCACCCTCTAGTGGGATTACTTCATAGCAATCAGATTCTTCCAATTTTGTTATTTTTCTATTCATAGTACACATGTTAACTAAGGAGAGTCACAAAAGGATGTAGTTAGGTTCCCAAATTAACTTACTTCAAGGTTAATTGACACTTCCTTTTTCTGTTAATGGCTTCTAATAAGCAATAGTAAGGCACGTAGATGCTGTGGTACATACACTCTGTAGTACCTTCATGAAACAATCATGAATTTCAGGTTCTGGGGTTTGTGCTAGGTTCTATTTTCAGTTTAAACCAAGAGTAGAAAGATTTTCCATTCCAAGACAAAATTACTCATTCTTTCTTTTAAGGTCAAGCCATATGTGTAATAGGGGAGAGATCCAAAGAGAGGAGAAAATGCAGAGTTTGTGCATTATTAACGCTTGTTATCTTAGACATGTTCAGTGAGTTTTTGCAAATTGGCAAATGGCAAAAAGTCACTGTGTTATTAACATTATTATTTGACTTTGTGTCCATGTTGTTCCTACCTCAAAGAACTTACCCAGGAAAAAATCAGACCCGTAATAAATGAAGCAAAAGGTGAAAGAACAGAATTACCACGACTCAGATCCTGGAAAGATTTAATTTACTTACCTTTGGCTGTTGGGCTGATCGTGTTCTCATTTCAAAGAGATATTTGTCAGCCACATTAGCAGGAGCCAGACACAGCTCACAGATTTAGTGTGGCCATTGCTAATACTGCACATAAACCATGTACATAAAGCATTTGGGAAAAGAGGCCCAAATGCAGTGTTCAAAGCAGCTACACCTTGATAGGGTAGAAGGCTGGTACCAGTAGGTGAGATCTTCATCCTTGCTCCAGCTCCACAGCAGATACAGTGGAGAGACATAAACATCCTCAAAACCCCAGATCTGGCCATTCTCCCAGCACTGGAGCAGAGGAGCACAATTTTCCCTTTGCTGGGGACACCCCACATGTTATAGACAGCAAGTTAAGGGCAGACTGGAAAGCTGGTGCGGGTGAGTGACTAGAGACCAGTATCACAGGACCGCTGGAAAGGCATCTTCCAGTTCCCGCAGGCTGGAAGTTCTGTTTAGTCTTGCTAAAGCTCTCGATGTCTAAGGTTTTTAAAAACACACATAAAGATGTACAGATGATCCCAAATTGCCTTTCTCACTGCATTATGGTTTAAAATATCGAGGTACTTCCAGCAAGTCCTGACATCAGATGGCAAGAAGGAGCAAACAAAGAGGTCTAGCTTATCTTTTGTGCTTAGATGTATTTTATAACAGAGTATAAAGGAAATCAATATTCCCATCATAAATCTTGCTTATTCTCCTCATAGAGGTGATGGCTGACTTCCATGTGAAATTGTCAAAATAAAAGCGCTTTGCTCTCCAAGAGACTTTGGTTCAATCAAGCATAATACAGCACAAACAACCCTAATGTAAATAAATGCACTGAGAATGCAAACGTCCACAGGAGACAGGACTGTTAGAGCCTTCTTACTTCCACCGGGAATATCTATCTACCGCCTAAGCAGACACAGGAACATCTCTTGGTTGCTGCTCACCAGAAAGAGTGCAGGCTTTGTAATCTGATGAGCAGTGATTTTTCTCTCATTCATTAACATTCAAAATGGTTTCTTTCTACTTCCTTGCATCTCCTTAGATGGTTGACCAAAACATAAACACGAAAGACCATCCGTATTAGTCAGAGAAAGCTGGCTCTGGCTCGCTACCTGTGTAAGTACGATAATAAGCCGTTCTTAAAGCGTTATCAATGTAAGCCGCCTTGGAATCCACACGCGCTTCGGAAGACATGAATCTGTTCTGGCGAACCCTCGCGACAGAGCTATTGCTCTTCTGCTTCCCTGTGTGTGACACAGATCACATCAAATCCATTATGACCAAAGAGAACACAAATAACTTTTGCGATTTTAACTATAAATGTGTTAATGAAACTACATTTATGTGTTTCAAATTAAAAAAGAAACATTGCTAACAAATAAGCAGAGAAGGTCATTACCATTCCACATTAATGAATTACCAATAAATTATTTTGAGGAAATTGCTTCCTTGCGAAACCAGGACACTGGAAAGAGCAATAGTATGTATATAAAATTAAATTCTAGCAAATCTAGCTGACAGACAATAAACGCAGAAGGTATGTATTTTCAACAACGGGCATTTGTAATTCACAATTTTATCTGAGTATGTATCTGAACAGAGAAGAAAACACGAGTGAAGATTTTGCAGGGGAGTGTTGATAACAGATGCAACAGGATGAAAAGAATAGAAATAAAATTGCTTCCAGTAACCTGGCGGCAAAAACTAAAGCACGGTGTCATCAATATCCGTGACATCTGCGAACAGAGTCATCACAATGCTAAAAAAATCATATTTCATTTCCTCTGTTAAGGTAAGCCCTATGATCTGGCACCTCTGTTTCTCGTTATAATGTTGTCAGTAGGTGAAATACACAAGACAAGGACTGCGTGTTACTTATGTCCTACTTAAGCCTACATTTACTTGGAGTGTGTACTATAATCTGTTACACATAGATATTTCTTTAGAACATCAGTATTCTGTTAACCATGATTTTGATCCAAATCTTAGAGGCATTTTATGCTTTCAGTGATGTGCTGTAAAAGTGAAACCTTACAATACCATAAATTTGAATTTAATTCTCCATACAGGGGAATTTCTTTTCATTTTAGTGTTCCTCCTCTCCTTACACTCATGCTGATTTTAACACCTGTACAAACTGAGTGTAAAACGCGATCAAATCACAATTCCCCAATCATATCAGCGGTGGTATTTTGCACCCGCTTGGCACAGATGCAATTTATTGTATGAGATTAAACACAGTGGTGAATCAGGCCTTCTGTATTTAAAACAATAGCGCACTCTTTCACCTACAGATACCACCAGCAGATCTAGGCATGGCTAGAAACAACGTTTTTGCTCATCTTAAATTCTCACAGATTCCCGTAACTATTACCAAGTAACTATGTGGCTGGAAGGCACTGCTTAGGAGCAACCCAAAAATAATGATGTTGCTATAAATCAGGCTAGAAATGCACAGGCATGGCTGTGTCAGAAAGACGTCTCAGTGCGTAGAGAGCTGTTATAGATCTCTTCTTTTTGAAAACATTAAATGGATGCAAAATGTAATGGAAAGATATCCCAAAAGTCATGATGGTGTAACTACATAACTCCGTAAGGAAATGTTGTAACCCCAAGTTTTAATGCCTCTTAAAGACTGCTAATTCAAAAAGGAAAACAACGTGAGTTCCCAACTATGAAAAAGAGACTTCAGAAAACGGTTCCCTATGTAACACAAACATTGTGTGTAATGTGAAGATTGTATAGTGGAAGAATAAATTATCAGCAAATTAATTGGACATAAATGGAATGCTCTTAGGTGCTTGGTTTTAGCTGTCAGCAGCTCAGCACCCGGAAATGATCCCGGGTGTTGTTTTATTCAATCCAGTAAAACCCTTTATATTATATAGCATTCTATATCCTGTAACTAGAACTATTATAATTTGAGCTGAAGCAGTTATCTCTACTACCTTGTGAATACAATCTGAAAGAGTTAGAGAAAATGCTGATATACTTAGGATGACCTTCTTTGGTTCAGTGGTGTTACGGGCACACAGTTTTTTTCTTTTTTTGTTACTAGGAGGGAGAAAATTACATTGGGCTAAAATGAATACTAATGAAACTCCTTAGTTAGCTTTCTTTGTGATAAGAATAAAAAATTGGAGCTATGTTCCTCTAGAATCTCAAGTAATTTTTGCCCTTTATTCTGATAGAAAGATTACTGACAGTAGAGAAGGAGAGCAAAGTAATTTCATAAAATATCTGCATTTTTAAGAATGCTTTTGTTGCAAAAATGTTGGTGTGCAATTTCTTCAATCTACTTTTAAGGCTGTAAAGAAAAAGTACCTATTTGTTCTGCACTGCAACAATGCCAGCTGCATTCAATCAACTAAAAAGCTGCAAGCCATAAACCTTCCTCCACAGCTATAGAAGAAAAAAAGGCAGGGCCATAAAAATTCATCAGGATAATGTAGAGATGAGGCGTGTTTGAATCACCATCCCTGCAATCAACCAATCACTCATCCTGTGGCATTTACAGCACATCTCATTCCCCTGTTCCTTAAGGACAATTGATTTTCCTGATTCCATTAGCATAACGGCAAGGAAAATGACTGCAGTGCAATATTTCTGGAAACTTCCAACAAGTATGCTGTGTGCTGGAGTGTGACCATAATAATAAGCTACCTAGCTAGCAACTGTGTGTGCTTCTGCTGCTGCTGCTATGGTATCGCATCCAAGGGAAAAGGACACAGACTAAGCAATTTTGGGTTCACACACAGGAAAAAAAAAACAACCTGTTTTCACAGAATATAAACCAAAAACTCACTTAAGCAAATAAACATAATTTCAAGGAGGGCTGATCAGTAGGCAACGTCTAGCAGGCCTTGAGCATTATTGTGTTATGGTTAATAATTCCATTTTCTGAAACATTAGTAATACTCCTGCATTCTTCAATGGCTTTTATACTCCTGGTTTTGCTTAGGTTTAAAACAGAAGAAAATGAAACTTTAATACCACAATTTTCTTATAAATATACAAGAAGAATGCATCAGTGGATTCCCCGAAGAATTTGCAACCATTCGCAGCATTACACAGTCATCAGCACTAAGCAGGAGTCTCCACATTTTTCAGTTTTCTCTATAAGTTCAGTGATAATATCCACACTACCTTAAATTATTCAGGATGATGAAAGTTTATTGGTGAACATGCACTGCCTAAATTTAAAACTGTACATTATTTCTTCCCTTGTGAATGTATTTTAAGGATGTGTTAAGTTTTTTGAAGTGTAATTCAGAGACTACTGTATCTCAAACAACATAAAATACTTTTCATCTTGTGAAGGATCCTTTAGACTTCTAAGGGCCTATCTGTTGTACATTTTTAAGTCCCTTTATAGCTTCAAACCCAGTGGGTTACGCATGTTAAATTCAATCCCTAAATTGAATTCAGAGTTGATACAAGCCTGCCTGCAGAACTGAGAAAAGTCTTCTTATTGTAAGTACCAAAAGTCAATATTTTTAACCCCTCATTGACATGCTTTTTTTCCTATACTTTATCCCTATAAATATTGCAGTATTACACATAACAAGGAAAATAAATATAAACTTAATTTCAATGGCATCCTGTGACATGACTATCAGCATCACCCAGATTCAGACAAGAATTTTTACTACTGTGATTTCTCACTACTGTTATTTTGCATCCTGTAACCTCTATTCATAAATATGGATTCTTTCTTTCTAAGCAAAATTTATAATAGATATAAACAGAAAAAGATGGAGAGGTGTTGGCTCACAAGACTGAAAGTGTCTTCTAGAAAAGTGACTTCTGACATTTTAAAGTGATGGTTGGATGGAAAGGGACAAAGCTTGGAGCAGCTGACAAATTCGGTGTGGGTATGGTAGCTGAATTTTTGCTTGTAGATGGTAACTTTGAAAGATAACTTTAGTCACACAATCACACGGAAAGCAGCATGCCTACTTGCAGGCACAAAACTGCCTTGGGCATTCCAGTGGCGCCCACCACAGCCTGCAACGTTAACTGGATGCAAGAGAACATAGCATACAGATGCCTCATCCTGACACTCAGTGATGTGTCAGAACTGGGAACATGAAACGGAAAAGCAGCCAGTAACATCACAATTACACAGCACATTGCAACATCTCACTATGAAAACCATGTGGTTCACCAGGATCAGACAAGCAGCACCTGATAGTCCAAGCTCGTGTCTTGGACTGAACTCATAGCAGCAAGAAACTCCCAACTATTACTCTGTAAATCACCATCAGTACAAAGTGACCAACAGAAATGCTGCCTTCTTCACAAGAGCACCCCATTATCCAAGTGCCAGGCAGGTGCTGCTATCCATTTGCCCTACGTGGTATGTCACGGACCCTCAGTGAACAAGTCTGGGACGAACAGAAAAGAGGTCTCACAGAGCCCATGTCTCATGACTGGACCCTTGTCCCTGTAATACTGATGCAACACCTCATCTGCTTCTGGACAGAGTTAAATCCTGTGCTCTGCTTCAATCCCAAAATTTTAGGAAAACCAGTGTGGGCTAATGAATCTGCCCTGAAGCTCAGAACACTCCATCCAGTGTTTCTTACTTGACTGGCTTCCACCTTCTGATTAATAGCACAGGCAAAGCAAGCACAATTTTGGATATGCTTGAGACAATTAGCTTTCAAGAAAGTCTTTTGTCATCAATTCTGTCTATCTTACAAAGTTAGAAATTCCCCTGATATGCTGTCCATGCCACTATGCTAAATAATAGCAACTATTCTTAATTAAAAATGATCACTGGGTGTAGCTTTCCATCTTCATGGCAGTCTACAAAGAACCACAGTACGTAGATCACAATGAGAGGAATAAGTCAGTCCAAATCTCTGTCTGCCCTTCTATAGACCCTGATGCTCTTTTCTTATATGCACATCATAAAAGCCAGTGTTTCCAAAAGTCAAGGGTATGTTCTTATTGCAATGTGTTATTTTGCCCAACCAGATTAGCCCATTTTGGCCCTGGGCATAGGGGTTTGGTATCTCTTGTTTACATCTCAGCCTAATGTTTTACAGGCTGGTTTAAATCTGTCAGGAAGGAAAGTATTTTGCAAGCTGAATACAAATGTCAAATAACCTTTTCAACAGAAGTAAAATGGTCTAAGGGACAGGTCATGGGCTCCTGTGCCCAGCAGCTCTGAGTTCACACCCTTGGCTGACAGTTACTTGACGTGCAGATTTAGGCAAATGACCTAGCTTCTCTCTGCTTCAATTTTCCCATGTGAATAACAAAGATAATGATATACATTTCTTTTCAGAAGCCTTATCAATGATTAGTAGATATTTGGGCAGCAGTGCGACACCGCAGTTGGCTTCTTCAAGAGACTGTCTGGGGCAGGAGAAGGCCCATCCGCTCACTCAGTTTCTTTGACATGCACTCCTGAAAAACAAGGTACTAAATAACTGCTGGGCACATATTTGTCACCACTGAAACAGCCATTCCAGAGTCTGCTTAACAGAGAACAGCAAAATATCTACTTGATAAAAACATGGGGTCTGAATCTCTGTCACCTAAAGACAATTGACCCCACAAAAACATCCCAAACTCACCAGCATCAGTACGACACAATGCTCCCAGTGACCATCAGTACAGGCCTTCCCTGGGGATGCTCTGCAATTACAGTAGCAGTGAGGGCAACCCCACAGCCAGAATAATGAGGAATCATCCACTACAGGAGAACTGTTGGGGGTTATGGAATTAATACAGCATCTTTATGTACACTTCTCCGCTAAGGCAGATTCAGCCTGCTAAAGAGGATGAGACTATTCATGTTCTTTAGCTGCAAGGGGCTGTTGGCAGCCTACATAATTTAGAGCCACCTGGATGGATGTTACGCAGGAGTCAACACCGTGCTATCCCCAGAGTAGGGCAGAACACCACAAAATTAGCTTTAAGCCATCTTTTCAACATCCTCTTGATTTGTGGTGTGTGCTTGTTGATCAGCACCCAAGATCAGGGCCACATGCACAAGGCAGATTCACTGATGTAAAATCTACACATCCCAAACACACATTTTATTCAGAATAGGAAGAGGAAAGAGTATTTTGTGGGGGTTTATAGTTGGTCAGAAACTCAGCTTTATAGCTCCTCTGAAAAACACCACTATCAGCAAAGGCACCCTACAGCGTGAGGGCATCAGCTCTAAACTAACTCAGAGGGAAATGCAAATCTATTAAGTCAACACCAGTTGTCTCTGACCTATTTAGCCCTTATCTGCCCACAAGCTTATTCTGATTTACTTAAAGTAGTTTATCTAGGATGAGCTAAGCCCCTGTTACTAATTGGCAAGTACCTCGTTTCACATTGGCCTAAATGTTTTAAACTCAGCTAAAAAAGTTTAGTTGAGGCAGATCGATGTGTCTACACAGCTATCCACATTGCTTTACCTGAGGTATTTTAAATTGATTCTTAAATTAATATACATGAATTGAATGCTTTTAATTAAGGTGCATGCTTGAGCCAAGGTTATTTTTTGTTTGCCGACCAAATACTTGCTTAACAGACATAATGCAAAGAAAAATCCATTGGGCAAAGACACCTCACATCCCAAATGTTTCTTTTCTGTTTTGCTTCCAGGCATCAGAACCATAAAGCTTCCAGGTCCACTGAAGTGTGCTGAACCTTGATCCTAGAAGTGCTGTCACACAGAGTGAAAATGAGGTACATGGGAGCATGAATAATATATATCGCATTGCACTACATAGCTCCGTGGCATGCAAATGTCAAGATCTGGATTGTCAGCACAATATTCAGTCCAGTTCACAGGCTGAATATAGTATTAGGTCCTGTTTATTTTTTTTAATTCAATATCAAAAGCACCCCTCAGGCAAGCTAACATTTGAGATTAAAATAGTAAGAAATACCCACTACCTTCAGGAGCCAGAACAGGGTCAGTCCAACCTGGGCCAAAGAATCCTGGCTCCAGTATAAAGCCATCTGTCTCACCAAGACTGATGTTGAGCACAGAAACAGATTTACTTCTTTCTTTCTGACTCCTCACTCATATTTCCCAAAGCTGCTGCTAACAGCTCCACAAACCTCTGCATTGGCTTTTCTACTGCACACCAGCCACTCTTAGATCCTTTTAAATCCCTCAGCAACTGCACTCCTGCTCATACAAGGGCTCAGGGGGAGAAAATAAACAGCAGAGCAGAAATTTTCAGGGAAAGGGGTCAGGAGCTGCTCCACGTTTCTACTGTTGCTTGTTTCCCTGATCTGATTTCTTCGGACTCCCGGCACGTCTTGTTCCTCATCCCAACTCTCTGGGTAACCATTACTTATTCTTTGCTCACATGAGTACCCTCAGCTTGCAGGGAAAGTTGACTTCAGGGACAAACAATATTAAGCCCCATACCATGAGAGGTCCCAGATTATACAGCTACACAAGCTACTATATGATAAAAGAGGGAAAAAGGACCCACATCTTAGCCGTTAGCCTCTACATGTTTATTGCTACCTCTGGTTGCAAGAAAAGGCCTTTTCTCTTCCTTTGTTACCTCTCAGTCACTCTATGCTCAGCTGCTCATATTTCTTCTTTTGTTGGGCATGCTCCTAAAAAACAGGTTCATATGCACAATGGTGATCTGTAGCTTCAACATCTACCACCTCCTTCCAGCTGCCGAACCAGACCCTGTATTCAATGACAAATCCTGCCTGCTGACCTGCATGCACCAAGGGAATCCAGAAAGAAAAACCAGTGGGGGTCCCTTATACATGCAGGACAGGATTTGTAAAAGAACAGGGCAAACTCCGCAGTCTCAGATCCTTCACCATGTGCCATATATGACAGCAGGGCTTGTAACGTCAGTGTAGAAAGAGGGGTACAGGAGAGACACACTGCTGAGGAGACCATCACCTTCTGCCTTGACTTAGGCAAAACTCCTCCATTTAGGAGAAGGCGTCTGTCCCTGGAGAACAGACACATTTCTCAAGCAAAGGCCTCCCATTTTCCATTTGTAACATGCATTTTAGCAGCTTTAAATTGCTCTGCACATTAGTCAGGTGCATAATTTATAAATAATAATAATAACTTGATGCTGGTTGCATCTGGCATCCGCTGGAGAGCTTAGCCCTCAGTGTGGTCTGGTAATGGTCTCAGCACTTACCAGTCAGACACCATCAGGCCACTCTAGGGCTGGTGGTAAGAGACAGTCTGGGCAACACAGGGGAGGGGTTTGTTGTTCAGAAGGCTGCTAGATTTATTTAGTATCATATAAAAGCCCTTAAAAAAACCCCAACATCTTCTTCCTTTCTCTTAACCGCCTGCCAAGAAATTACTTGGGGGAATGGGGAAAATGCTCTTTAAAAGGCTATTAAATGTTATTGTTAAAAGAAAAAGGTGCCCATAATGTAATGCCTTCCCCAGAGCAGTTCTTTCCCCAGAACAGCATCTCAGCTTTCTGTTTGTTTTGCACTACCAAACTGAAGTTGACACTGTGGCTCTTGATGAATTGGTGCTTGATGTCATTGCTGATGCTATTAGTTCTCCAAAAAGAGACTCTTTGGTTTTATAATTGCAACAGTAGCAACCTTAGACACTCACAAAACAAAAAAAAATAAATGAATAAATAAAATTAACCCTTTCATTAACTCAGAGGAAGAAAACTCCGTTTCTTCTTCAAAGATTTGGGTGAGAAACTTGGTTAAATAACACCAAACTCCTGTTCATTTATCACTGCATGTAAAAGGAGAGTGATCGGATTAGCTTTAGGAGAGGGCTGACACTGTAAAGATGGAAGTTTGCAAGAGCGGTTCTTCATACTGTTCAGGGCTGCCCAAGGTCGTGAACATTACAGGCTACTGCAGACCGAAACTTCAAAGTAAGCTTCCAGTATTAAATTTAATCATTGCCTCCCTCCATCATCATTTCTGGGGAAATCTGAGTCTGAAGCTTGCATTCCTGGCCAAATCTATTGTGCAAGCTTTACACCAAGGAGATTATTTGAACTACTGTGAGCACTGCTAAGCTCATCAGTAATGTAACAAGCCTGGAATTTGTAACATTTGGCAGTTTTTTACACCTGATATGTATGCTCATAAGCGTGCAATTAGTACAGCTATACCTATACAAAGGTAGAAAAGGCTTTTTTCCTCCTACTCCTAGAGATCAGTGCCCATCCTACAGCAATTGGTGGGTTGCAACCAGCTCTAGCACTTGACTCAGGCTGGATCTGAATTTATTACACTGGATTTAAGCAGACCAGAAACTATAGCAAACAAAAAAAGAGAAGGCGGCCCCTAATTTCACATCCTTGGCACTGATTTGACAACAGGCAGATCTTTTTCAGAGCTGGTGTTGCTGTCCTACTGACAGAAAAGCAAGGAAGAACTGAGTTTTCAATTATTTGGTTTCAAAAGACTAGTAACGTACAAGTCGGCACTTGCTGTACATACAGCCCCCGGGTGACATCCCAGCTTTGAGGTTGAATGTTGAACGTGAAGTTATTACAGCGGGAAGAGGGAAGCAGTCATTTGACAAATCAGACTGACAGCCAGCACTCTGAATGGCAGATAGCAGCAGCCAGCCTGGCTTTGAACTGGAACAGTTGTATTTTTAAAAGTTAGATCAGGAGTATAAACTCCCCATCCCACTTTAAGCTTTTTAATCAAAATTCAAAGTGAAGAGTTGTCATAGCCATGAGTAAAAGCAATTGCAAAGAGCTACAGTTGACTGCAAGTCTGGAGAAAGGAAATTTCCGTGTAAAATTTCTAGCAGGAGTGGAAGGAAACTGAGAAAAAGGAAGGGGAAAAACCAGAAAACTCAGGGTGGGTAAAGGATCAAGGAGAAAAAGAGAAGGACTAGTCCAGTTTGTTGTTAGAGGACATACATAGTTACCAGCATGCTGAGTGCCACTTGTATGCATAGTAATACCTCTAACATCAGTACACACAAGTGAACAGATTCTTGTACCCTGCAACAGTGTAAATGGATTGTCCCAATTCCAGTGCCATAAGAAAACCACTGAGATACCGTCTATAAACATTACCACTGGGATGGCAGATAAAGGAGTAAATTCCAGCCTGATCTCAGAAATTATCGTTGCGTTTTCCCTCCCCGCCCCTCACAGCAGCTTGTACAATGCAGAGCAGTGTGAGTGAACTGTGCTGTGCACTGCAGATGCCCATAAGACTGGCTGGAATTACCTGTTCTGCAAGTGGTGATGTGGAGTTTGAGTAGGTATAACATCTTCACTGTGAAATACTGTATGTTAAAAAAAAAAAAAGAGAGAAATAATGAAACCCTAGGGTTATCCCTGTAACAACTCTTATTTTTTATTTGAAAATCTTAATCGAGAATTTTTGTTACTCCCAAATAGTGTTTTAAAATAAAAGCAAATCCCTTTCAAGCTGCCTTGGTCATATACTGCTGAAACTTGCAGATGGAAGGCATTCTTGCTGACAGTGCTTCCTAATCCTGCCAGGAGTTGGAGTGGGGGCAAGGAATTCTCCAGGGTAAAATATAGGAGCAGAGGTCCTGTAGGACAAGAAGATGATGAATTCCAAGGGAGCAAGAAGAGCAAAACATCAGAGGAAAAGATTCTGGGTTAAGGAAGCAGAACGGCAGCAGAGGGGAAAGTCTTGTGGGAAAAGAGAAGAGCAAGAGAGGTGAGGCATAGCAGACGAAAGCAGAGTGGCAGAGCCATAGGGCCAAATCTTTGGATAGCTCTTGAAATGCTAGAACCAAAATTGCAGTAAAAGGACAACTGTATAAATGCAGTAGATCTGAGTGAAGGTTATATTTAAGAAATTACAACACACAGTTGATAACCAGGAAAAGATTCTAAGGCAGGCTTTTCCATATGCCAGATCTACAGTACCATCATAAGCTGAGATTCACTCTTGGTGTTGAGAGTCAGTCTACTGTGCCTAGGTATCCTACAGTGTCTATGTATAATGTTCATCAGGTCTTGTTCTCTGCCCACCACTGGTACCTGGACCAGCACAAGTCAGAACTAAAATGAGCAGCTATTCCTGTATCAGAGCATCAAATTTCTTATTTTACTCCCTGTTTTCATCCACCCAATTTTCTCAAACTTTCCTTTTCTGAGCTGTTGTTTTCTAAGGTTTGTCTCTACATAAAGGTCACCAGTTTTGGAAGCTTCAGCAGAAATGATTCAAGTTCTTAAGAAAAGACAGAAATGTATATATGAATCCATAAGAAAAAAAAATTATCAGCCTTTAGGTTTTTTTCAAACAGATGTGGAACCAAACTTATCACCAAAGAAACACGAATTCTGAACTGAAAATTAACTTTTCTAGGGAAAAGTGTCTTTAGTATTCAGTCCAACATTGACTTTAATTTGACCAAATTATAAGCCTAATATACTATAAACACGTTTAGTCTGATTCTACTAACCCTTTAAAACTAGGCATTAAGGCAGAATCCATTTACCACCACTGACTAACTCACAATAGCAGCCAAAGAGTGATGTACATTATCATCCTGAAACAGCTCTAAATTAGCTAATATGAATATTGCTGACAGTGAAGCCTTGGCAACATGAGGTGCAAGACAGGCCTGACAATCCACTTGACTCCTTGGAAGGGTTTCACAAATCATGCTAAGCTCTGCACTGCCACTGATAAATGTTCTTGTAGATCTAAACGAACAAACTCACGGCTTAAGATCTGTGGCAACAGCTCAGACTTGGAGTCTATGATCAAGTAGAGAGCACACCAGCCACACTGGCAGGTTCACTACAGGGCACAGCTAAAGTTACCCTTGAACCAGGCTCCTAAGCTCTGAGTCTCTTGATTCTGACTCTGCCTTGGCTTTGAGTTCAAGTCAAAGATTACCTGTGCAGTGATCTTTTGGCCTTGTATTTTTGTACAGTGTTAAACAATGGGTTCAAAAGAAAAATGCTCTGTCTATATCATATGAAGGAATATATAAATGGTTATCTATCTAGATACAGACCTAGATACAAGGCTAAGGAAGACACCAGCACTTGTACAGCAGATTACAGATAATTGCTGTTCATTTACTGATCCTTACCCCCCACAGAACTGTGTAAGTTAATGAGCACTGAAATATGAGTTTCAAAAAAAACTTTCATTTCAATAATATTATACACCCTCAGGCTCCTATTAAACTTTTTTGCAACAATAACACCATTCAAACTAACACTCATATGTGAATTACAGTGATACTGCACCACAGGAAAATGCAGAGAAAATTAAATAGAAAAGAAAGCACAGTTTTTAGTCCACTAGTTATCTTAGCCACATCCAAATTAATAGGCAGCAGTTCCTAGGAGTAGGTAAATGGCCGCCAATAAAAGCAGAACCTGCCTGCCCTTCTACCATACACTTGAAAGGAGCAGCCAGAAAACAAAAACATCACAGGATTTATTTTTCAGAATTCATGCCCTGTTCAAAATGTAGCAACCACTACCCTTCTTGAGGGACTTTCTATCATATTATTACTCTCATCATACTCCTAAAGAGATACATACACTCATACGCCGCTCATCGTCAGAATTTGTACCAGAGATCCCAAGGCTGGCCTTGACCCAAGCCTACATGTGACCCAAACAGTAGAGACTTGCTCACTAAAATGTGCTGTTTCCAGCTTCACCCTCACTCGCACTGAAGCCAGCTCCAGTGTTGCTACAAGCACTGTGCAGATATCTCTCAGGAAAACCCACATATAAGGTTTTCAGAAAGATCTGACTAACAAATTTATCCCCATGCAGATGGGTAAAACTTGCCTTCCCAACTCAAGCAGGGCCTGGTTTTTAAAGTTCTCTAGCACCCTCAACAAGCTATCTAATGCTTAAAGAAATTCAAAAAGCTCAGTGGAAATCAGTCAGAAAAGGTTGGCCAGGCACTTTTGCAATTCTGGTTAGGCAGCCTCTCTCAAAATGTAGCTGTAGATCCCTTTAGAAAACCTATATTTCATGTTTCCTGCATCATAAATGTGCGCACTGATTTGGATGCTTATCCAGAAAAGCTATAATCCAACAGTATCAGTTTCACAAGCAAAGAAGGCTAAAACCCACAACACTGGACCCTTACATACCTCAGAGCTTGAATTCTGATCCCAGCCCAAACAGTCTGAATTCACTTCTACACATCAACACCTGTTGTGGCACTTTTGCTGAAGCCTTGTACCACAATACTGTAAGCAGAATTCAAGATCTCCAAAGGCAGCAAGGCTAAGCCAAGATGACTTAAGGAACTGAGATCTGGCCTTTAATTAGTGCCTTGAATTTTCAACTTTCAGATTACAGGTCTGTGTTTTGTCTTAGTTTGTAAGGAGCTCTATGTGGTGACAAGAGTTTGATCTGCCTGGTGCTCATCACAGGACCTGGGTACTTCCTTCCCATTTTGATTATTTGGCCTTGAATCCCTTTGATTCACAGAATAAAGTAAGA
>JBCJKH010012241.1:3051-14157 GCA_039877255.1 Loriculus beryllinus
ATCCTCGTGGCCCTCCTCTGGACTTGTTCCAACACTTCCATGTCCTTTTTATGTTGAGGACACCAGAACTGCACACAGTACTCCAGGTGACACTTCTTTCCCTTCAGGGTAATAGAGAGCTTGAGCTTTGGTCCTGGAACCCCTTAACATCATGGGTTGGAGACAGCCTTCATTAAGAAATCCTCTGTTAACTTCTGTGAGAGAGGACAGGTTCTAGGAAACTTTCATTTTTTCTCCTGTCAGCAGCTATTACCTTTCTGACTTCTCTCTATGTCTGTTATGGATTTCACCATGCACCAGCATCCTATTTTCTGATGTGAAAGAGGTGGCATTGCAATAGCGCAACTCTGCTTTCTCGCAGGAAGCCCAAGTGACAATCGAATGCACCATCCCACAGAAGTTCCACCGCTCCATTATGGGCCCCAAAGGATCACGAATCCAGCAGATCACCCGGGACTATGCTGTCCAGATCAAATTCCCTGACAGGGAGGAGAACCCAGGTATACCCATGGACTCGTGTTTACATGGTAGCTGATGTGATCACATGTAGGCAGTGCCTACACTCTGCGTCAGGGAAGGTGTTCTAGTTAAAATCTGTGCAGGACTGACCTCAGGTGTTCCCCGTACCGTCCTTGAATCTGGGCTTAGCACCAACCTTGCCCTTTCGGGAAGAGAGGACAGTTCTGGCAGGTGAAACTGCAGACCTGAGTATTCTGAATGTGTTCTCACTGCAGAACACAGGGACCTACCCCAACAAAAAGGGTTCTACAGGCTTACCAAGGTCTCTCTGAGCTCGTGCCCTCACTGCTGGATGTACTGAACTTCAGCAGAGCTGGGGCTTGTTGGATACTCTGGCCTAGCACCAGCCATCCTGCTGCAACATCCAGTGCTGTGCTGGTGAACTTCCTTGTTCAGGAAGAAACTGCCAGTGTTACTTGTTGCTTCTGTTAATGTAGGAGGGCAGGTACTGATGAGATAGGAGTGCAGCTTCTGCTTCTATAGTGCAACTGTAGATCCTTTCTGTGCAGACAAAAGCAATATCAATGCTGTGTAGACAGGTGTGAAGCAGACTGTCTCAGCGAATGTTCTTGTTCTGCTCATTCCAGGCTAAGCCGTGGCAAGCTGCCTGTGCTAGGGGTGACCTGCTCCATAGTAGTCTGTAGTGTCAGACCTCCGGTGGCAAAGCCCAGTCAGCCTGAGGATCTAGAGGGGGAGATAACGAGCATTTAATGTGAGACTTTTCATGTTTCCAGCCCCAGTTGCAGAGCCAGCCTTGCAGGAGAATGGTGAGGAAGGTGGGGAAGGCAAGGATGGGAAGGATGCAGATCCCAGCTCTCCAAAGAAGTGTGATATCATCATCATCTCTGGCCGCAGGGAGAAGTGCGAGGCAGCAAAGGAGGCGTTGCAGGTACGTGTCTTTCAAAGCCTCTTCGCCCTGTGGTGTATTGATGTCCTGATGCAAGAAGGTCACTGCAGGATTTAGTGGTGGTAATAAAAATGACACAGTCACAGTTGCAGTCCAGGTGGTCACTGATGCTGACTGCAGAGGTGGTCTGTACTGCACAAGGGAAGTTCTCTGCTTTGTGATTTAGCCTGGCAGCTTGAATCACTGTGCCTGACTTCGCAGTTGCTAGAGCTTGTAGGTAGTCCTGCTTTTTTTGTGCCATAAAAGCATGACAGACTTGTTTTATGGAGCACAGCTGGAAAGAGGAGTCTGAGGCTGAATCATTCTAGCTTTAGCAGACCTTGCCATGCTGCTAGATGGAAGCCAAGGATATGAAAACAGCCTGTCCCCAGAGGCAGGGTTTAAGATTGCTTGTTTGGAAAAAATGCTTCTAACACCCAACAGGTCATGTTGGTGTTTGCAGCTGTTCTCTCTTCCTGTAAAGTTTGTAACCTGACTGCAAGGGAATATAACTCAATGCAGCAACACGTTCTTTCGGGCAAGTATATGGCAAGCTGAAAGACAGGAGAAGTATTTCAGCTGGTAAACTGTGCTCCACTCCCTGCAGGCTCTGGTTCCTGTCACCATTGAGGTGGAGGTTCCCTTTGATCTTCACCGTTACATCATTGGCCAGAAGGGAACTGGGATCCGCAAAATGATGGATGAGTTTGAAGTAAGTTGTGACCCTTCCTCTGATCTCCTCTGTCCTGAGGAACCTGCAAGTGACCATGTTTGGGGTGTGGCAGTCATTTGCGACATACTCAGGACCATTGTGGCTTGATCATGGAATGCAGGCTCTGTAATAAGAAAATGAAGCCTGTGTGATTTAGTCACTGGCTCTGGAGCTCCGTAGATTTTGTGTTGAAGCTGTACGATTGGTGTTGATGCCATGAGTGCTGCATAACTTGTTTGGTGCCTACAGGGATTTCTCACCAGTGTGAGGGTTGTTTTCCTCCTAAGCCATAGGAAACAGCTCTGCCGTGCTTGTCCATTTGGGAAAATTCCCCATAAGCCCACAGGGACTCTTGGGGCTGATGCAGGTTGGCTGCAGACAGCCCTATTGAACATGTATTTGTTTCCTAGCCTCTCCAGACTGGCACGGGCACTGCTAGGGGCTGAAGCCCTAGAGCAGAGCAATCTGGTAATGGCTGAAAAAACAGTGTTCTATTCAAAGAACATCTAGATGCACTACAAGACAACTGCTTGAGACGGGTGGTTAGTCCAGATGACTTCCAGAGGTCCCTTCCAACCTCAGCATTCTATGATTCTGTGGTTTAGGCTGTCTGGGTCGGCGCTGGTCTTAGTGATACCAACCTGCAGTGACAGGCATCACAAGTGATACAAAATGATAATTGCTTCTTGTTACTCAGGTGAACATCCAGGTCCCTGCTCCTGAGCTGCAGTCGGATATCATCACCATCACTGGGCTATCTACCAACCTGGACCGTGCCAAGGCAGGGCTGCTGGAAAGAGTGAAAGAGCTTCAGGCTGAACAAGAGGATCGGGTAAGGCCTGTGCTTGTCCTGTCAGGTGAAGGCCTTGCCTTTTCAGAGTACCCTTAGGTGCTCTGTGCATGTGGAGTGCTCATCAGTGTGTTACCCAAACGTAACTCACTTTACATGAACTGACAGGAGAGTTTTTAGATTTTACTTTAGGTAACTTTAGACTGTCCAGGTCTTTATCACTTCATGTGCTTTCAGGACTCTGCAGGGTGGGAACCTCACTGTGCTAGGCATCTCTCTGAACCTATTATCACTGTATCCTTATCGCAGCTCTGAAGTGAGGGTTGAGTTGGATGGTTGTTTGCTACTTGTAGTTTCCTGCTGAACTTGGTGAAAGCACAAGGCCCCAGCATGTGTATGTCTTGGGTCTTCTTCTATAGCCACGTATACTCAAGCATGACCCTGCAGAATCTATTCTGTGCATCTCAGAAGCCAGAAGGAAATGCTGAGATGTAGATGGACATCACTGGATCAGCCGTGATGTGTTCCCTGCTGTTGTATCTCACACTGCTTCTCTTGTTGCAGGCCTTGCGAAGCTTCAAGCTGACGGTCACTGTGGATCCCAAGTATCACCCTAAAATCATTGGGCGGAAGGGAGCAGTGATCACCCAGATACGCACAGAGCATGAGGTCAACATCCAGTTCCCTGACAAGGATGATGAGAGCCAGGTGAGAAGTCAGAAGGTGTGCAAGGGAGGGCTGCTGGTGGTCTTGAGCATAGGAAGCACACAATCTTCTTTAGGGCTCTGAATTCCCAGCACTGCCTCTGGATAAAGTGGAGGGGTAAATCAGGAAGAAGACTGGCTCAGCTGCTCATGAGCCTGGTCTCACACACACTTTCCTGTTACCAGGCCCAAGACCAGATCACCATCACTGGCTATGAGAAGAATGCCGAGGCTGCCCGGGATGCCATCATGAAGATTGTTGGTGAGCTGGAGCAGATGGTGTCTGAGGATGTGACTCTGGACCATCGTGTTCATGCACGCATCATTGGTGCTCGTGGTAAAGCCATCCGCAAAATCATGGATGAGTTCAAGGTGAGCAGTGGGGCAATGCCACATGGTTGGGCTGGGCCTGAATGGCCAATGTGCTAAGAGCTTGGTATCAGTTTGATGCTAGGGGTTGAATTCTGGAGCATGAGGCTTGTATCTTTTATGGTCTTTCTGTCTTGTGCCTGTTGAGCACCTTCAGCTGGAACAGGCACAAAAGGAACGTCAGTGCTGTCCTGCTTACCCCCACCTCTGTCACCACAAGCATGTGAGGAGAATCTCTGGGCCAGGGCACCCTGGTATGCACAGGGCAGCTGGGCTACCTGGACAGCACACCCGGACACCAGCTGAACCATTCCCACGCAGCCTCAGCTCTGAGTCGTCTTTCTTCTGGGAGCCACACAGGGAAGAGGCTGAGCTCTTCCTGTCTTGCTGGAACACAGCCAGAAGAGGAACCTGGAAATGCTTCTATGGTGTTCTGGGTTAGCCCAGCAAACATCACTGAGGTCTGTCCCTTTGTGCAGCCCTTTTCATGGTTTTCTTGCAGACAGGGTCCCCAGGTGGTCTTCAAAGAGAGGAGGTGGTTATGTCAGCTACTCTTGAGTACTCAAAGTGGACAGCTAGGCCTGTTGCTGGGGAGCTCTGGGAAGAGTCTGTGCCCAGACCCCCTCTGCTTGAGCTTATCTCAAGGAAATACTCCAAATTTCTTTATCTCTACCAGGCCGCTGTTGATGCTCTTGACTTTGGGAATCCTGACACACCCTCAGGGCTCCAGATGTGGCAGTCAGCTGGCTTGGGAAGGGCAGAGACCTTTGCCCCTGACAGCGTGTGGCAGTAGCAGTGAGCTTTACTAGAGGACCAGTAGTGAATGTGAATCCCAAGTGATGATGCTTTTGGAGACTTACATCTTGGCTAGACTCAGTTTGGCTTCCCTGCATCCATCTGGAAGGCAGGCTGTGAGAAAACTTGGTGGCTGTGTATGTGGTACACTAAGCCAGCTCCATAAAGTGATTGTCAGCCAGGATTACTCTGTCCGTGGAGGAGACAGAAAGCTTATTGTGCTTCATGCTGATGGGTTAATGATGGAAATGCTTACAGCAGTGTGAGGACACTGTCTGGAAATGTAAACTCTCGTGCCTCTGCTGCAAGTGCTGCACAGAAAGCAGTGGTCCTCTGGGCAGTGAGAACAGATGAAGCTTCTGGAAAATGGGTCATTACTGCAGACTTTCTTCTGCCTTCCGTCGTGGGGAAATTGGACAGGCTTCAAGGACAGGTATATCCCAGTGCACTCTCCATCATGTGCATTGTAGAAGTCCTGAAGAGACTGGTGGCAGTGAACAGATCGTGGCTTTTCTCTCCTGAGAATCTAATGACAAGGGTCGCAGGGAGTCTGGATTTTCAGACGGGCAGATGCAAGACCCATCCTGGTCCTTGTGTTGCAGGTGGATATTCGCTTTCCCCAGAGTGGAGCTCCTGACCCCAATTGTGTGACTGTGACAGGACTCCCTGAGAATGTGGAAGAAGCTATCGATCACATCCTAAATTTGGAGGAAGAATATGTAAGTGTTCAACAAATAGTGCAGGGGCTTAGAAGGGGCTTCCTCTGCCTTAGAGCTCGACGTCTGAAATATCTGTATGTGGTATTTTCTGCCACTGCATCGAAGAACTTAAGCCCTGTGCAAGTGGCAGCCAGTCCTGTGCAACTGTCCCTCAGAGTAACTGGGTGCAGAGCCCGGGCTGTGTTCTGCAAAGCAATGTAAGGACTGGTCCCAGTGTCCAGGAGAGGACTATGTATGAGAATGCTGGCGCACCAGCAGGACGTCCATATGCTTGTCTTGCTGCAGTTTGCATCAGTTAGTTATTGGTGGCCCTCAGATTAGTACAGAAACACTGTGTTTGGTCATTGTAGAACAGACTGGTGACCTTGGACAGGTTGCAGCATGGTCAGATGGTGAGAGAGAGGCATGTTATACCAGTTTGAGGAACTATCAAGATCCTCCTCCCTAACTGGGCTGTGTCATTACAGCTTGCAGATGTGGTGGACAACGAGGCAATGCAGGTGTATATGAAGCCCTCTTCACATGAAGAGTCCAAGACCCCATCCAAGGGCTTTGTGGTGAGAGATGCCCCTTGGGCTACCGTCAACAATGAAAAGGTGAGTGCTGCTTCTGCTACAGGTCTGGGGGCACAGGGTCCCCTCTGCCAAGGACTTACTCTGAGGTCTGGCCCTCTTCTCTTGGTTGGGGAAGCAGAGCGTTCCTTCTTCCTTTGGTGGCAGAGAAAGCAGTGGCCTTTGCAAGGTGAGAGCAGACTGGTTGTGCCCCTCCAGCTTCCAGAGCACTGCTGTCTCTTGCAGATGTCTTACCCACACTGACTTATCCCACTGTGGAGCTGCTGGAGAATGGGGGTTCTTTACCAGAAAGTGTCCTGCCAGGTTGTGTTGTTTCTAGGGGCAGGGCCCTGGGACTTCTGCCTCTCCTCCTGCAGCACAGAACCAGCTCCACCTTTGCAGCTGTGTTCTGGCTGGGAGCAGTGATGTGGGACATGTGGCAGCTCTGTCTCCAGCTGTCCGAGCGCTGCCGCAGGATGGGCCTGACCCTGCTCCAGTGACTGAGTTACTGAGGTTGGACCCACGGAGTCCTTGAGCTGCCTTGCTCCTATCTGCACCCTCCTAGATGTCATCTCTAGATGGCTTGACCACCCATCCTGAGCAGTCCTAAGGACTCGTGGGGCATCAGAAATGCCGCTGAGCTCCTTGCAGGTTTGTAGCAGGGTAGGAGCTTAACTTGTTCCCTTTTTGTTTGCTCTAGGCCCCTGATATGAGCAGTTCTGAAGACTTCCCCAGCTTTGGGGCTCAAGTGGCCCCCAAGACTCTTCCCTGGGGACCCAAACGATAATGACCTGGAAGCAGAACCTCCTCCAGCCCGCTGACCTGACACTAACCTGCCACAAATACTTCCTGTTTGAAATCTGACCCAGCGGCTGGAGCACAAGTCAATTGCCCCAAGAGGTCTCCTAATGGTGTCTGGAGTGCTAGATCCCATCCTGCTCCCCTCAGCTATCACCGTGGCTAGGACCCACCCTCATTTCTTGATGGATATTCTTTCCTCCTTTGGAACAAGACTTCACTCAGATTCAAACACTAAATGTGTGTGGTTTTGTTAGAAACTTCATAATTGACTCAAAGTGGCTAAGATTTGCAGCTTCCCAAGAGCGATCTGCTCTCTTGAGCATGTCTTACTAGGCATTCTAGCCTTCATTAGGAGACCTCCTTTACTGTGGCTAGGAATCTACTTCCTGTCTCATGACCTCAGGAAATAAATTTCCTTGACTTTCTAAAGCCAAAACGTTTGCCCTCTTTCCTTTGTGTTTATCCCAGGCCTTACCTTACCTTTGTAGAGTGCAATCAACTTTTTTCCTTTTAACTGCCAAAAATTCATCTAATGCTGATAGCTGACTGTGGGGAGAACTTAAAGTAATCTAAAAGGTCAGACACTTGCTTTTTTAAAGGAGCAAAGCCTTCAATAGGCTGTAGAAGCAGCAGAGATGGAAGGGACCAGAGCAACGTTATGGCTACCCTGGTCAGGTAAACACCTCGGAGCACAGCACCAAGCACAGCCCCCAGCTGCAGGCTTGACAAGTCTTCCAGTGCGTGATGACAGACCCTGCTCCTAGTTCCTGTGTGCCCATGTTCACCCTTTCCAATAGCCCGCAGTGGGAGCAGGCAGGTGATCCAGCACATGACAGTATTGCCAGATGGGGCAGATTTGGGTTGGCCAAGGATGCTGCAGTGGCATGGCCCAGGAGGAGCTGGTGGGAAGCATGGCCTTGGGAAGCTGTAGTCCTCTACTAGCACTGCAGGATCTAGGCACGAGCGGTAGGAACACCTGTTACTGTTGCCTTCTTTCTACCTCAAAAGTCAGTAGGATGGTGGCCTCCGTGTAAGTGGATGAGCAGCTATTCCAGTTCTTACCCTTGCATCCAGAGCAGAAGCATGGAGGAGGAGCAACAGGAGCCTTTTGTCTCCGAGGGGCAAAGGGAGCTCCGCTGGGTGGAAGCTGAGTGTGGTGATGATGAGGCAGTCTGTGAATGGAGAGAACTGTAGGACTGCTCACTGAGCTAGAGCAGGGCTTGGCCCCAGGGCTGTAGGTGCAGCCTTGCCCCGGCCCTGGGCTGCAGAGGTTGTGAGCCAGGCTTCTGCTCTGATGGGGGGCTGATGATGTGTTGAGCCCTCCCTGAGGCCTCCATCATATGGGTGGTAGAGGGTGATCCATGCTGTGTGCTCTTTGCCGCTTGTACCTAGGTCCTACCATGGCTTGCGTGAAGGGGGAGGGCTGTGTCCACGCTCCTCCAGCCAGGAAGGGGGTGTCATTGAGGAGGGAGGCAGGAAGTATGGGGTTTCTGTTCCCTCTTTCCCCTGCCTCAGTCCTACGGAGTTGTAGTCTGAGCCATTCCTCTATCCCAGCTGCTTCAGCCTTGGCCAAGCAGGAGTCCCTCAGCCTCTCCTTTCTAGTGCTGCTTACAGAGCAGAGGTCCAGAACTGGCAAGCTGAGACGAGCATTCTTGCCTTTCCCTCTATCTGGCGGGCTTGACATGCCGACGCTTCTTCCCACGCCAGCTCTTCTTGGAAGAGGCTGCTATGCAGAAGTTGAACCAAAACCTCACAGTGCTCTCCTTAGGTTTGAGACATGATTGAAGCTGACCTCGGCCTGATGGAGGGCGCTTGGCTGCCCAGGGTGGCCTTGGCTCCAGCACAGGAGACACAGGGTGGGTCAGACAGAACTAGGGTGCCACCCTCCCATCTACATCTGTCAGAAAATGGTTATTACCCCTGTAGCTTAGGTTTGTCCTACGTCACCAAGCCCATCACCCCCCTCTCCCTGTTTACGGCCCCTCACCAGTTGCACAGCTAGGCTTGAGTTACATTTGGGGCACCACCATCTGAGTTCATGCCCCATAGCCCAACCCTCCACTCTAAAAGAAGGTCATGAAGTGATTGTACCTAATACTGTCCCCCCACCACCCTCCTTCCGCAGCAGACTGTGGCGTGTGTCCATTTCTTCTCTTTGACGTCTTCCATATTGTACATTTCCATAGCAATGATCCCTTGGCCTTAACTTTGGAATTTGGAGACTATATGCAAACATGTAAAAAGGCTCATGAGTATGGATGACACTGGAATTTTATAAATTCTAAAATAAAACCTGAAACAGCTCAGAGTGTCACGGGTATTATTTCCATGGTGGGTTTTGAACCAGGGCAGCCCTTGCTTGGCTGGTTTGGAAGGTTCTAGCTTGCAGTGTCAGCCTCTGCTGCCGCGGTGCCCTTGCTGAGGTGGGGCTCATGCAGCAGGCAGCTGGGTCAAGGGGCAGAGGTGATGGCAGCAGAGGAGGCAGCAGAGCCCTGAGCCTGCTCAGTCACAGGCTGCAGGGAGTCATGGATGAAACTGGGCATCCAGGTGGATCTCCACCCAGCGGCGAGCAGGGAGAGGGGCCACGACTGCAGGACTGGGAGGGACAGTCTGAGAGGTGGCAGGGGCAGCTACACCATCTCCTAGCCCTGTCCTGAGGGAGTGAGCAGCTCTTCTCTCTGCAGCACCCATGGGCTACTCGGAGTGAAAGCTCCCATGGCTGGCCCCTTCCTCCCGGGAGCTCCTGTAGCTCCTGCCTCTCCCACCAGTTTTCTCTCTTCCAGTGATCCAGCCCTCCCCTCACCGAGGCCTGTCCCTCCCCATCTCCAGGTACTCACCAAACAGCCCCTCGACCACTAGCAGCAGTTGGCCATCACACAGGGTGTCTGCTCCACCGGGACCACCCCACCTCCTCCTTGGTGGAAAGGAGCTTGTGCCACCAGCACTTCAGCTTCCTGGGGAGGTGGGGGTCCATGTCCTCACCTAAGGCCCCTGCAGCACACCCGTATCCTGAAGCCCATATGCCGTGCAGGTTGATGATCTGCTTCCCCACTGTGATGACTCCAACAGTTAACCAAAGTCAGTAAGTTGCTCCAGTGTGTTGCAATCTTTCTCGGCCATAAATAATAGACATAAGCACATGGAAGTCTCTTGTGTTAAGATTTAATAATTATTATTATAACAACAACATTTCAAAAACAATGAGTGCATTGTACACAAGATCTGGTAGTCAGTGCTTTTGCTGGACCATTTGCAAGTGTCAGTGTACTGAAGACCTGGGGAGTGAGTGGTAAGTGGATAAAAAACCCAGCTGGGACATTGCTGCAAGGAGGGCAGGAGACAGAGGGCAGCAGGAGGCTCAGAATCGAACAAAGGTGGCATCGATCTGCCGGACAGTGGGGAGGGCCAGCATGATCTTGCGCCGGTACTGGGGGTCCTTCTGCAGGGGGTTTCGCTCCAGGTAGACAGTTTCCAAGTTCTTTGCTCCCTTCAGCTCATCCAGGTCGCTCCAGCTCTCGACCAGATTATCATTCATCTGCAGAGCACACACAGGCACCCTCACACACACAGGCACTGCCAACGTAAGCATGGTGAGCGGGAAACTACCCACAGCAGTGCTGGGAAAGCCCTAGCAGGACACTGAGTCTGTAATGTCCCAGCCCATATGCTGTTCATTTAACGGCTGGAAATCTTTGTTAAGTGTTTCTTCTACTGTAACAACTATCACTGCTTTCACGACTTCCCAGGAAACATTAAAAAATATCCCAAACTGACGTGAAAAGTGACATTAACTTCTCTCCCCCACAAAATCTGCTCCTGCACACCAGAGAAAGCACCGAGCTCTCCTATTCAGGCTCTCCTCTGCTCAGCCTGGGAGCTGCCTGGATGGTGGCACTGCAAAACAATTCCCATGCAAAGGAATGAATGCTTCACCTGCCTGGGCAAGAAAGCCAAGAGTGCAAGGTGCCCATGTGCTGTCCAACCTAAAGACTTCAGCCACCCACTGCTTTTGAATACAGAGGCAGTCACTACACCACCACCACCTTTAAAAATAATATACATATTATATAAAGAATCAATGTATTTGCCCTGGTACCCCTCAGCAACTGTAGTTCCTTGCAATGGGCATCCACAGTAAAGTGGGAAATTTGTGCCCCATTTGAGAATCATAGAAACACAGAAGAGTTAGGGTTGGAAATGACCTTAAGATCATCTAGTTCCAACCCCCCTGCCATGGGCAGGGACACCTCACACTAAACC
>JBCJKH010012243.1:0-13523 GCA_039877255.1 Loriculus beryllinus
GTGCATCAAATAAACGGGTCAATTTTTAGGCTCTACTGTACTTACTTAATGGCAATTAAAAGGACCAATCAGTCTCTTGTCATCCAGTGATTGATCATTTGCAGGCACAACACATTATTTAGCTATTTGCAACTCTTTCAGGGACTCATCAAGGTAAAGAGAGATGACTGTTTATAAAAGGCTTCCGCTCTGTAATATAACTCTAGAGGATACACAAATAAACTAAAGAAAAATGATAGTAGAAACAATAGGCATTTTAGAAGTGAACGTGTCAGTCTCCATTTGTTTTCCCCTACAGTGAAAACATTATCAGAGATGTGCAATCATACCTGCCACATCATCCTATCAAGACCAAATAATCTTCTTTTCTAAGGACATAAATGCAGCTCCTCTGAGTACTCAGTCAAGCACAAGTCATGCAGTTCATCACAAGTAAGAAGTTTCCTCTGCCACAGTCAGAACACACCTTCCAGCAGACTCCACCACAGATCTATAGATTTATACACATCTCTTTCCAATGGCAATGATCTCTGTACCTCATACATACACTGTGAGTCTTACTACAGCTGAGGAGCAGATGGTCTGTCTACTTATTTATTTTTTTAAAGATATGATATAGCCTTTTTAAATCCAAGGCACTTCAAATGAACTAAGGTAGAACTGAAGCACAGAGTGGATTAACACTTTTATTAAGGCCTTTCAGCATGAAGAATATAATCAACAGAGCCACAAGAGTTCTTCAGGTAGAAAGTAGGTGTCTATCTCTGGTAAACCAGTTCTTTTGTTATACTCCACTGACTATATTGATGAGTTCTCTATTAACAATAACAGGAGCTTAGATATTAGTTGACATTTACATACCTACATGTAGAAACCTTAGTTTGTGTTTTAACACGGAGTTGTTTCCATCTTGTGACAACTGACCACCTCTTCAGTGACTGAGTCCCTCTTGTGCCTCCTCACACTTCCTTCCTACACCTTCCCAGGAAAGGGCTGGTGCCTGGCCTGAGGGTTTATCAAGCCCAAGCTCTTGTTGAGCAAGCATCACATCCAAGCCTCAGGGGCTATGTTAGTACTGCAGCAGATATTTACTGTTGCAGCAGCATTGCACAAGGGTAAGGATAATTACACACAGGCAGTCTAGTTGCAAGACAGGCCTGCAAACACTTGAGCAGCCTCTAAGGCACTAAACAGTGTTTTAGTAGGCCTTCAAAATGATCTAATGCTCAGTAAACATGTTAGTGCCTTTTTTTTCACAATGATCTCAACACTGTGAAAAGCCAGTTCTCTCTATAAAGCTCAAGCTAGATTCTCCCAGAGTCATCATCATCACTGTATCCAAGCACAAGATACTTCAGGAGAACTTTTGAGATGACAAATGCTTTGGGCACTTGTCCCAAAGCGGTACCTAGTTGCCAGCTGGGGTTAAACCACAACACCATTTGCACTACCATTTAGTATAACAGGACTGTTTAACTGATAGACAAGTCAGCACAACCTGGACTTTGGGCTGCATGATAAATAGCATCACAGTGCCAAGAGAAAAGAGATGACTATGCTAAGATTTAAATAGACCTAAGCACCAATGTGCTTGAGGGACTGATTGCTCTGATCAGGCCAAGCCTTACAATGAGCAAGCGCCTGCTGTCAGTGATGTAGCACACGTGGAGCAATGGATCTGAAATCACCTGGTTTGTATTTCATTGCTTTTGGTGCAATATACAGTCATCTAGATTGCTCTGTCACAGCACTCATCATATACAGAATTAGGATCCTTGTTGAGCTATTTTTCATTTTCAGCTCTTTCACTGCAATAATATGATCTTATGAGACATTTTTAAATAATGTTTTCATATAATAATAATAGTTTTTAATTTCTGCTTTTAGTCTCCAAAAAAAGAATGGTTATACTGTCACATAATAAGAGTTATTTACTGGTATCGAAACACAAACTTAATGTAAGTTATACAGCATTCAACATGCAATGTAGTTCTTCTCCTTTTTTTTTAAGACCAAAATAATTTATTGTCATAATCACATCAGCACTGTCACACTGTTAAAAAAAAAAAAAAAAAAAAAAAAAAAGAAAACCTTGTTGAAAAGCAGACTGTGAAACACTTGTATGTTACTATTTAAATTGCTGTTTAATAGATCAACATCAAGGTAGTGGATAAATGCAATTTAAGTCTGACTGGCAGTTTAATTGTCCTTTTATTTTTTCCTATTCTCTACCTTCTTCTTCTGACTCAGGTTCCCCAACCACACACATAAACACTGTCACTAGTTCACATAACGGTACTGACTGCTGAAGATCAGAATTTCAGCTCTGTGTCTCCACTGAAGCAAGAGACAGAGTCTTTCTTCCATGTCTATTTAGAGAATCTGCCCACCTGGCTTTTCCTTGTGCTGCAATATAAGCTTTGGGAGGTGAGCCTCCTCACCCCCCAACAACAAGCAACACAGGAAAAACCCAAATCCCACACCCCAAAGAAAACCAAGAAAACTCAGATCTCAAAATCCAAAACCTTTAATTTCTAAGCACATTAGAGGCATGCTTATTGTCTGGGCATGTTCTTTTCTAGTTCGGACTAGACAAGACTAACTTTATTTACAGTACATACCTGAAGTCTGATCCAAAGCTTTATAATATCCATGGATTCCCTCCCACTGCCACTTCCACCAGGATCTGAACCAAAGATTTTCTGTGGCTCTCAAGCCAGTCTTGTACAAGTGTTGCCAGCTCTATCTGGACCCAAACCTTTACAGATTAATCCAACCACTTCAACTCTGTAGATGTCACTGGGGAAGCTTGACTCCTCCAAACCAAGTCTGTTTAACCTCTTGAAACACTTACCTGGGCTTGTAATTTTGTGTGACTGACACATCTCCAAACTGTCGTTTTTCCTTAGGACCCCACCCCCCCCTCCATTCCTCCATCTGTCACCTTGTCAGTGGGTATAGAAGATTAAGGAGACCTCTTTATACCGGTCAAATTACACACCACACCTACCCCAAAGTGCCTGTAATAAGCAAGAAATAATATACAGAAAAGCTTATTGATTTTAGAAGCCCTCCTGTCTGGCACAAATTATTCTCCTTTAATTATGATGCAGAAGGTGTGCTGGTGCTTGTCAATTTACTTATCACAGAAGTCAGCATTGGCCATAAAAACATATAGCAATTTATATGGGTATAATGCTGAAACAACATGGCAGAGAGAATAAAGCTGAATGGCACTGTATACAATCTACTTAGTTTTAAATTACCTGGCCTTACTGTTGAGGTAGTGCTCACACTGTGTCACAGGATCAGAGGAGAGACATGGATTTTTATTTGTTTTACACTACAAAGGGAATGTTTTTCATATATTCATCAGTCCAACCTCTTTCAACATATTTCACACAGGAAGATCCTGAGGAAAATGGGATTTTCAGAATTGAGTAGAGACTCCTAAAGCAGACTTACTGACAAAATACTTCTGGTCAGTTCCTCATGTATTGTAAAGATTCTTTTCCTCCAAACATTTATTTCAGCTTCTTTTCTCCCTTCTTATCTTACTTGTTCTTACACTCTTCGAAAGTTCCCATCCTCTCAGTCGCAGCAAATGTTAAGCCAGTTGTTTGAGTGATTGCATGCTAAAGGAGGAGAAAGTCTAAGAAGGTTGATACAAGGGATAAGGGATGCTATCGGAAGGAAGAAGAAGAAAGGGGAACTTCTATATGTGATTCTAAAGCGTTACACTTATTTTCTGCAAAACTAATCTATGATGTTTAATTTTTTTTTTACAGATCCAATAACATGATCAAACAGACTTAATTTATACTAATTGTAACCAGTCAGATTTTGTTCACTTTACATGGCTTTTTCTGGTTAGAGCATGCACATATAAGAGCATATTTGTGGTTTTTTACACTTGAATTTTCAATAAATATCTTTGTTCTGTCCCTGAACTTGCTACATTCTGATGGTATAGTAGGGACCATGTCTTATAGCTTGTTGTTGTGCAATCAAAAAAGTTTCCAGTAATCTTTCAGGTTTACACTGTAGCATGTAAAGTCCCTTTATGATCCTTGATTTTTCTAGCACCTAATACCTTGGCAAGCATTCCACATTTTCTTGAAAGCTATTTCCTTTCTTAAGCAGTCACCCTAAATTTAGTAAATCTGGGATGCTGATGACCTCTACTCCTACTTATCCACAATTAGGTAATTCCACAATCACTTTCAGGGCTCTTTCACCAAGATATTTGTCTTTGTGTCACTGTGTTATACACTCGGAATGAGCTGTTGTCTGCTTGACTATCCAGATCTGGTCTGGAAGAACAGACCTATCAGACCTTTTAACAACAACATTATTCAATCCTAAGTCAGACAAATTGGCTGTTAGGAAGAGGCCTTAAACATTTCAGCCTCATAACATGTGAGCACAATTTGATACTGAGGTGGTTCAACCATTTTTTCCCACCCAACTCTCTCTTTCCTCAACGTATAAAACCAGATCCTAGATTTGCAGTTCTCAACCAGAAGCCAGAAAGATTTTGCTAAACCTGTGTATATATATAGTCACATCATAACAAACATAGTGAGTGAGGGGAGAAAAAGAGACAGAAAACCAAGAAAAAATACAAGAAAAGAAAGAAAAAAAGAGAGACATTAAAACAGCAACAAGTCTTTTCTTTTTTTTATAACCATATAGCTTTCTTATTTAATTCCTATCCTCAGTAGCCATCTCTATATGGCAGGTGGAGGCAGAGAAACATATTTCAAAGCCTCAGCCCTATCCCAAACTGAATTTATGAACCTCAACAGTTTTATCTCAACCCACACGTAGTATGTCACCTAAGTCCTAATAGCACTGCATATCTGTTGCTGTTGGAGACACGTAACAGGGTTCCTAAACTCTCTTCCTCAAACCAAAGGCTCCTCTTTGTCATCTCCCCTGGGATAGGATTACCAGGGTGGCCGCTGAGAAAGTCACAGATGAAAAACTGGCACAGAATAAGAGAAAACCACATAGAAGCAGTACCTGCTTTCAGGACAGGATGAGCAGAATCACTACAAACTCAACCCTCAGTCAGAAACAAAAGAACACCAAGGAAAGCTGAAGGAAGGAAGAAAGAGAGGGAAAAATGGAAGGGGGCCTTTTTTTTCCTGAAACGGGATTTCTTCCTAAAGGACTCAATCTTTCACATGTGCGGGCTTAAAACCATTTGACTCTAATGTTGTTCTGTCCAAGAGGACTTCAGGACTTGACTCCACAGCCTGAGAGCAGAGCTGCTGTCTAAAGAACAGCTTGTAAACTACATTCAAGTGAAGACAGAGAAATACGATGGAGATGCACGTAATACCCATAACATTATGGATAACAGCTGCCAAATATGCATCTAGGCCATTTTCTAGACCGGTGATTTTCAGTGGGTTAGTAGTACAAGGCAGCCAAAATGCACCAATTACTTGACCGATGATTTCCAGCAAGGATTTCTGTCACTCCTGGAGATTATACTCCTGACAAGTTCTTCAGAGCAAGAATGGGTATTTTAATTTCACAGTGCTCCCAGAATTTATCACACCAGTATCATCATATAGGTTATATCAAATGGACAGCAGAAAATATTTGTGGTTACAGTCAATCGATCTCAATGCCTAGGAAGACGACAAAAAATGTGTAGAAATCCCATTCTGTGAGGAGCAGAGAGAAGAGTTCCCATTTAGATTTTATGACTGAAAAATATGAAAAAGTAGTCATATTTATTGTATTGATATTTTAGTGGATTTGCTAATTTTTCTCATTAGCTGAAAAGTAAATTTCAGTCTACCTAGGTACACACAACCTTCCCCTTTGGGAAGGACTCCAGTTTCTGAATGAATCCAAATGTAAGGTTTATTTATCCTGCAGGACATGTAAGCAGTAAAATAAATTACATTAATCCTTCCTTTCCAAAGCCAACTGAAGCCAGTGGAGTCTTTGACTTCATATCAACAGCTTTTGCTCTTCTTTCCCCTGTGGTTTTCCAGCCCAAAAGGTTATATGCTGGTTATACGCTATCCTCAGTAGGGCCTTTAGGGATCCTGGTCTTCAGCAGAGTCTCACAACTCCATCGCATAGAAAGTGACACAGGTGAAAACTTTCACCCAATGTAATGACATGTGGCTTCAGAAAAAAACGGAATCTTTTCAGCTGTAGAAGTTGACTGATGAAAGTAAAAAGTCTTAAAGAGCTGCCAAGGTGGGGAAACACCCATACACTGAGCCTTTCTTCTGAACCATTCATATTGACAAGCAACAAGGACATGCCCACATGAGCTGCTTTTAAGTTGATATGTCAAATATTGACAGCTAAATTAACCTTTGCTCCGCTGGAGTGGAGGCACAAGGAGATCAGCAGCAGACGCTTCTATCCAATGCCCTGTTGCAGTGACCACAAGAAAACTGCTAACACCTCTCTCCTAAGCCCCAGCACCCAAAGCACTGGAAAATGGAGCAGGGTAGGGGTACCACAGACCCCTCAAACCCACTTGTGCCAAATACAGCTTGGCTGCCCCTGTGCCCCAGCTGCTTTTTGAAGGACTCTGGTTCCACAGGAGGACCAAAGACCCCTTATGCTAGGTGAGGAAAAAAACTCTGCTCAAGGGCTTACTGTAGGATGAATGGAAGTCATTCCTTGGCAAGTGGTGCCTCTAACAGGGGGCTTGCTGAGAAATAACACCTGGATGCACTTTTATTCAGTTCCTGGAGCTAGGCTCCCTTTGAAAGCTATAGCTATTGCCTCCACACTTGAAATGTCCAAAGCTTTGAATCTGTTATTTGTGTAAAGCTCACTGTAAGTTTCATAAGCACAACAGATGTTTGCAGAGGTCTGTGATGTCTTATGAACAGTATCTTATGTCTACATGTATGAAACTGCATTTCCAAAGCAGTCAACACTCAAAGCTCTCATGCAATGCCTCCTCAACAGCTTGTTCTCCTTAAAAAGAGAAACGTTTGCATAAAACCTCTACATGCTATTGATGAGTGGCAAAGAGAAACACAGAGAGATTAAGGACAAAATCCAGAGACGGGGCAGTGGAGGGAAGTTTCACTGTGTAGGAGCATAAAACAAGCTTGCTTGTAAAGAAATGCTGATCATGCTTCAGGAGAAAGCTCCAGTCTGCAGCTCCAAAGGAGGTTAAGGCAACTCCAGCACCCAAGAGAGAGGAGCAGGGTTGAATACTGACTTCACTCCACCCCAGATCCTACCAGCCAAGTTCAGGCATTTCCCTGTTTATCAGAGGGCAGAAGAAAGGCAGAATAAACTCTTTTTGGAAGTGCTATACTGTTCCCATACACCAAATTGGGAGCACTGGTTCTTAATATACCGTTTTGGACTTCACTTCTGTCAAAAGCTAAGCTTTTCAACACCTGACTTTCAGACACTTAGGTAGTTTTTTGGTTCTATCTTTACAAGGTTTGCCAAAGATTGCATAGGAGGGCACCAGCAGTCCAAGATCTTCAACTTCTGGCCTCCTGTAGTCCATATTGAAGTGTTAATCACTGCGTCATTCTTCCCTCCCCCATGGGTTCCTTTTAAGAGTTACAGTCACTGAAAAAGAAGAGAGTTATATCCCATTATAAAATACATGACCTACCATAGAGCCCAAATTTAATATGTAGAAGCCACTTGCATCAGCCTGTCAGTGAACTTGTGACAAAGAATTATTCACAAAAATGGCAACTGGCCCAAACTGGCAAATGCCTTTGAAAACAGAAGCTGTAATTACACGTAGCTTGGTTTGGGATAATTAGCTAAGTACTGGTCTCTTCTTGGAGAGGTACTTTCCAGCAGTGTATTTGACCTAAACAACAACTATGAAACACAGTAGAGTACAGAAAAACTGTGACCTCTCCCCTCTTCTTCCTGCTTCTAGCTTTCAGCTTCAGCCCTCATCCTGCACCCCGGCGCAGGACAGCAGCACCTCTGTCTGGCTCCATACATGCATTGCCATCCTGTGGCCAGATTCTGCCAGCACAAGTGGCTGGAAGCAAAGGAGGCGAAAATAACTCCTGTAAAACAAGCGCTATTTCTAGAAAAGTAAGGTACCACATGGCACAAGCAAAATAGGGTTTTATTAGTAGACATAGGCTTGAGCTAGAAAATGTAAACCCAAATACATTTTGAACCTTTTCAGTTCAAGGTGCAGCTGGATTTATGATTCAGCAGACTGTTGAAAAATACCTGAATTATATTGAGATGCAAGTAAGGATTAAAGGAGCTTGAGGGAGGGGGCAATGGAATGTCAGGCTTTAAAATCTTCAGCAAAACCAGAAGTCGCTACCATTGACTTGAACCCCACATGGAGCACCAGGGAACAAAAACCAACCAGGCAATATAAACACAAAGGAAAAGTCTCGACATGACAGATGACCCAAAAGCCTCTGGAAACTTGACCCCCTGCCAAGAGGCAGCCGGAAGGAGGGCATGATTTGATTAGGGTGAGTGGTAGGAGAGAGAAAGCAGAAGTTGGGTGGGAGCCTGAGGGTTGGTGGCCCATTTCAGAAAGTTATGCTGAGTGTTGTATTCAGCCCTCTACGGCCAGGGCAAGGGGGACGTGCAGTTCAAGTAAAGCTGTGTTTTGGTTGCCCAATTCTTTTGGCCTCCATGGAGGAGGCAATATTCCCTTTGCAACTGCTTAGGAAGGCAAAAGGAAAATGTTGGTTAGCACTTAGGAGAGGAAGTGGCTTATTTGGCCTGATTATAATCATGGGAACTCTGTTCTCTCTGCTCCAGTGACCACATTGGTAGTGTTAACTGGAAAGCCAAGTAACTGGTAAAGAAACTGCTGAATCAAGCTTAGTCTCGTACTGCTTGTGTAATTTTCCTTGAACAGACCTACAAGGAACCTTAACTTCCTCCTTACATTGGGCCTTTGGTGGCTTTCTCCAAAACAAGCCATTTCACTGCTCCTTACTGAGTCAAAACTTGCTTCTCTTTCCCCTGGGTGGCTGCTTGGACAGTAATAAGGTTTCAACAGGGGTGTCTGAGAGCAAATTCTGGGCCTAGGATGTACCGTAGCCATCAGTTTATCATTGTTAAATACGTTGAACTTGAGAATTATGTCTTGGGAGCCTTTTCTAGGCACGAGGTTTCGTGTGTGTGTTTAAAACAAAAATTTACAGTGCCATAGACATTCATTTCAGTTCAGGGTCATGCAGGCCAGAAGCAATAATAAAATGGTATTTGTATGATTGACATATTTTATGGCTGTATTATTAAAAGATGGAAAGACAAAGTGAGATTTTCCTTAGTTCTGTTAAATTAACAGCTTAAGTCAATGTACTTATCAATTAATAGGCATTCATCTCAGCACGGGCTGGAAATCCTTCAAAGCAGGCAGCTAGAGCTTTTCCAGGGCCTGCTTACATGTCAGTAGAGCAGCCCAGGGACTGATTAAGATCATATACTTTACACTTCATTTTGGTGGTGCATTTTAGCTACGCCATCTCCCTGCCTTAACGTGTTGCATGTCCCCCAAGCTAACACATGCTCTCTGAGACTCTTCAGGCTGGGTCTCTGTGGGCTGTGGATGATGTCTGATGTGGGCATTTCCGTTCTTTCTGAGACCTTGCTAGTTTTTGGATTATTACTGTAGCTGAAAATCAGATTCACTGGATCTGAACATCAGAAGCAAAACCAAGGAGAAAGATTAGGTTTCCACTTCATAACAGAATAGCAGTGTTATCCTGCAGGACTGCAGAACACGCTTTTTGTTTTCCCTGTTGTTCTCAAATGCAAAACAAAAAGAAAAAAGATAGCGATTTGGCAATTTTCAGTGAACAGAACAGGTTAAAAAAATAGAAGAAACCTTGCTATGCAATTGTCAAGCCTGGTTTTGCACAGTGGAGACTACTGAAGCTTATTAGAACACCATGTGAGAAAATGATTTTGTTTGGAAGATGGAAATAGAAAAGAATAATTAAAAGGTAACAGAAGACTGGTCCACTTAGTGCTGAAACAGACACCCTGGGCTTAGAAGCACCAAATAAAATTACCCTGAAAAATATCCACATAATCCTCCCGTCTTCTCTTTCTCTTTAGATAAGAGTGGGGCAGAATATTCCGGGGATTTAAAGCATCATTTGTTTACATGGTCATATTTTAATAATCTGCAAGAAGCTAGGGTTACACAACCCCAGTGTTCAACCCCAGAGATCCCCTACCTTGCTGTTTATAAGAAATGGGGCCTGACATTCATAACGTTCCGGGCTGCTCCAAGGGGACAGGAGGAGAGGGATGGGGAGGCAGGAGGAGGAGGAGGGAAGAGAGGAGAGAAAGGTCAGCTCCCTTTCTGAGCTTGCTGGAAGCTTTCAGTGTGTGGGTGGTAGGTGTATCGGCTGACACAGGGAAGTGTAAGCGTGAAGTTGGCCACCCAAGACCTCAGGGTCACTGCTGACTCTCCAGATCTCCGAGCTGGGGAAGGCACCTGCTCCCTTGCCAAAACAAACCATCTCCTGCTATGGGCATACTTGAAAAGACCTGCTTTTGTCAGACTGAGGGAAGAGGGAAAGGGGGGGGGGGGAAGGAGGAGGAATTAGAGGGATGTGGGGGCTTTTGGTTTTCCTTAAACAGTCTCAAATAACCAGTTTACAATGCAGCGATGTTCTTCAGAATTTATTAAAGGGAGGCAAAAAAAAAAAAAAAAAAGGAGCTGAGGAGACTTGACTCCAGATCTGGTGAGCATTAATATGCATTGTGCTAGAATTTCATGAGGCAAGCGGGTTTTGTAGCCCTTGCTCTGGTGGTCCTCTGCTGACAGGATCTCAAGCCGCTATTTGTTATCTTTAGGCCTGATAAGTACATCTGGTTTTGATTCAGGTGGCCGCGAGCTTGTCTCAGAGTTGAAAAGGGTGCTTTGCTCAAATTGAATTTTCTCACAAATTTCAAACTGGGATGAGAACCAGAAGAAGCTGGGCCCTGTCACACAAAACTCCCGTTTTGCTAGGTTGGCCTTTGGGCTCGTAAAAACCTGGCACAAATCAGTTTCACCTGTTTGGCTAAGTGAGTACATGCTAAAAGTAATAAAGCTATTAGTGCAATCAGATATTTCTCCGCATGTGTTCTGATGTAAAAAGAAAAAAAAAGAGAATTAAAAAGAGAGAAAGAAAGCGGGGAAGTGAACTTTTCTCAACCCTGCCTGTCACAGATCTTCCTGTGCCCCTGTAAATTAGTTGCAGAGAGGTTGCTGCTGGTTCTCCACCCCCTTCTGCTTGGGCATCATGGGCTGGCAAGGAGACCTGGCTGCAGAGAGCTGTTCACCTCTATCGTTCTCCTTTTAAAAGCGTTTGAAGACTCTGTCTGAGGTGAAGAGGTGGATGGGACTATTTTTGTCATTCACCATGTTGTACTTTCCAGCTCTCTTTGTACCAATACCAGACATGCCCTCACTTTTAGACAGCAAAGACCCACCTGGCTCTCCAGTGAGGACTGCTTCAGTCTCACTGAAGGTTGCTCGACTTCAGTCTCAACTCAGGTTTCCTGAACAACCCAAATGTTCTTGCTCCCCAGATAGTCACTTCCAGTGGCAGAACAGGACCTGGGTGATTAACTCCTGGGATGCAGTAAAGTTTGAAACAATTCTGACACCATTTCTCAATACAGTTTTCATCATGTCCTCACAGCTGGTTTCTTTCATGGCTTATGGGAAAGATTCTTGGGCAAACTTAGAAATGAAAGAATTTGTGAGGCTTCTGGCCCTAAAGACCAGTGACATCTCTAATTAACTCAATTCTGGCAACACATTTTATTATCTGTAAACTTGTGGCATTCCAGTGGCGTCTCTTCCTCGTGCAAGATGCTCTGTAAACTGCTCTGGGAACCTGATAGACAGACAATACCATACAGGCATACTCTGTAACTCTTCACCCAGCCATTTGTCTATGCTCTGCCTGAGTAACCTTCAGGACAAATCATGGGGCATTTCTTGTTTGATCTATTTTCTATTTTTCATGTTTGTTCTTTTTACTGTGTCATACTCCATTTTATTGTGCATTTTACCTCGCAGTGGCTTCTGTCTCATTTTATAAAAAGCTTCACCTGCCATGGAGATTAAGAGATTACATCTGTGATACATATTTGTCATGCCATCTCAATGTAGATAGTCTTACCGTAACAAAATGGATAAAACAAGGCCCTTTGTATAAAATAATAATCTTCACAGAGGTATTTTAAAATTGCGTTAAAGCAGTTCCCTAACCTAGATCCGACTGAAGGAATAAAAAGAATGATACTGTTGGCATTTTTCGTAAGTATTTCTCCATATTTTCCAACACTAAAATGCTATAAAAATATAAAACATCTGTATAGCTTCTTTCAGACAAGGGTGTCATTCTTGAGGAAAAAATTACTGAATTTCCCTTAGAATGCTTTCTATGTTAACATCTTCTTTAAAAAAATGTTGACTGGCTATACCAGTTGCCTCTCCTAAACCTCCAGTGCAAGAAAACTGGTTGCTTTCTGGCATGAAAGACCAAGAAAGTGAAAAAAAGCCACATGATGCTTATTTCCTCCTATATTTAATAGCCAATATCTAACTGCAAGTATTTAACATGCTAATTCATGTAGTTTTTGGGGTTCTCAAAAAAGGTACCCAATTTGCAAGCTTCATCTGTGCAATCCAAGGTCTGAAAGGAATTCACTTTTGAAAAGTGTTCTCATAATTTATCATGGTCCCTTTTATTTAGCATTATGTAATAAAATATCATACCTTGCTACTGTGGATGTTCCCCTTGAGAAAGCATTGCTGCATAGCATATAAATGGCATAGTTCCCAATTGCATGGTTGAGCTTTGAACAATGGAGGAGATGTGAAGGATGCTGAGAAGACCACTGGCCATAAATTGAATGCTAGAGCCAAAGTATTTCTGCACATTGAGAACAATCTTTTTTCATTATGATTTTTGTGAGTGTCATTTTATTAGGCAGGCTGGTGAAGACTGAAAATCACAGACTTTTTGGGGATCTCCTTCAGTCAATTCTCGGCCCCTCAGGTGCTAGAGAACATCTCTTCTCATTGTCTTCTTAGATGTATGAGTTTGCCTATGGCAGCTTTCTAAAAGCTGGAGACTCTGCCATCTTTGTGGGATCCCCAGCTTCATAAATTCAATACGATGAGACATGTCTGCTGGCATTTGGAGAGCACTGTGGAAATACCTTTCTGTGACTATTCTGATACCACCAGGAAGGTCACCAATCCAACTTCATCAGACAAACACACAGATGGAGTTTGCAGCTTCTTCCCCACCTCATCAGGCTGTAGCTTTCCTTTAAAAAAACGCTGAAACTGCTCTTAGCCATATATCTATTTGTGTTGTTGGAGCTTTCACTTTGAGCCTGTCAGCAGGCTGACTGCGCCCACGACACTATGCAGGTCATGGTCCTCCACTCACTTTCATTTACTTTGTTGGGCGTCACCCAGGTCTGGGACACACTAGCAAGATGTGAATGACCACATCATACCCATTTAGGACGTGGTTCTTTCATCCCTATTCACA